>CAUYON010079852.1:0-36040 GCA_963573935.1 Arctocebus calabarensis
CTAAAAATAGACTTGCCATTTGACCCTATAATTCCTTTACTTGGTATATACCCAGATGACCAAAAATCACAGTACAACAAAGATATCTGTACCAGATTGTTTATTGCAGCCCAATTCATAATTGCTAAGTCATGGAAGAATCCCAAGAGCCCATCGATCCAGAAATGGATTAATAAACTGTGGTACATGTATACCATGGAATATTATGCAGCCTTAAAGAAAGATGGTGACTTTTCCTTTTTCATATTTACATGGATGGAGCTAGAACATGTTCTCCTTAGCAAAGTATCTCTAGAATGGAAGAAAAAGTATCCAATGTATACACCCCTAATATGAGGCAAATTCTTTATCTTTCAAGTGAAGGCTACAACCCACTTATTGCACAGGAAGATGAGGAAAGGGAAGAGGGAGGGAAGGGGAGGGAGAGATAGGACAAAGGGTAAGATCACACTTGTGGTGCATATTTGAAGGGTCAGGAGAAAACTTCTAAATACGGATCAAAAATGTTTTCACATAGTAAATGAGAAAATCTCATGAATGTTATGTAAATCAGGTTGATAAAAATATCTCAGATTGTATGTGAAGCCCGCACACTGTACCCCACGATTGAACTAATGTACAAAGCTATGATTCAATTTAAAAAAAAAAAAAAGATATAAGACTATCAAAATACTAGAAGAAATTGCAGGGGAAACTCTTGAAGGAATTGGCTTGGGAGATTACTTTATGAGGAGGACTCTCCAGGCAATTGAAACAGTATCTGAAATACACTACTGGGACCTGATCAAACTAAAAAACTTCTGTACAGCCATGATCATAGTAAGTACAGCAAGCAGACAGCCCTCAGAATGGCAGAAAGTATTTGCATGTTATGCCTCTGACAAAGGTTTAATAACAAGAATCCACAGAGAACTCAAACATATTAGCAAGAAAAGAACAAGTGATCCCTTCTCAGGGTGGGCAAAGGACTTGAAGAGAAACTTCTCCAAGGAAGACAGGTGCACAGTCTACAGACACATGAAAAAATGCTCACCATCATTAATCATCAGAGAAATCACCTACCTTTGAAATATCACCTAACTCCAGTATGATTAGCCCACATAACAAAATCCCAAAAAAAGAGGTGTTGGCATGGATGTGGAGAAAAGGGAACACTTCTACACTGCTGGTGGGAATGCACACTAATATGTTCCTTTTGGAAGGATGTTTGGACAGTACTTAGAGATCTAAAAATAGACCTGCTATTCGATCCTATAATTCCTTTACTAGGTGTATACCCAGAAAACCAAAAATCACATTATAACAAAGACATCTGTACCAGAATGTTTATTGCAGCCCAATTCATAATTGCTAAGTCATAGGAAGAAGCCCAAGTGCCCATTGACCCACGAATGGATTAGTAAATTGTGGTACATGTATACCATGTAATACTCTTCAGCCTTAAAGAAAGATGAAGACTTTACCTCTTTCATGTTTACATGGATGGAGCTGGAACATATTCTTCTTAGCAAAGTATCTCAAGAATGGAAGAAAAAGTATCCAATGTATTCAGCCCTGCTATGAAACTAATTTAAAGGTTTCAAATGAAGGCTATAACCCAACTATATCAGAAGAGTATGGGAAGGAAGGGGAGGAGGGAGGTTAGGGTGGAGGGAGGGTAATTGTTGGGGCCACACCTACGGTGCATGTTAGAAGAGTACAGGCAAAACTTACTAAATGCACAATACAAATGTCTTCATACAATAACTAAGAAAACGTCATGAAGGGTATGCTAAACAGTTTGATGAAAACATTTCAGATTGTATATGAAACCAGCACATTGTACCGCTTGATTGCACTAATGTACGCAGCTATGATTTAAAAAAAAAAAAAAGAAAAAAGAAAAATTATAAAAGATGTTGTGTGCATGTCTTCTTTATAGAAGTTTCTCTTCAAATCCTTTGCCCACCGTGAGATGGGATCACTTGTCCTTTTGTTGCTAATACTTATGAGTTCTCTGTGGATTCTGGTTATTAAACCCGTTGGAGGCAAATATTTTCTCCCATTCTGAGGGCTGTCTGCCTGCTACACTTACTGTGTACTTAGCAGTGCAGAAGCTTTTTAGTTTGATCAGGTCCCAGTAGTGTATTTTTGATACTGCTTAAATTGCTTGGGGAGTCCTCCTCATGAAAAATTCACCCAGGTAGATTCCTTCCAGAGTTTTCCCTGCACTTTCTTCTAGTATTTTTATATTTTCATGTCTTAAGTTTTAATCTTTGATCCAGTGAGAGTCTATCTTCGTTAATTGTGAAAGGGGTGGGTCCAGTTTCAGTCTTCTACAGTTTGCCAGTCAGTTTACCCAGCACCATTTGTTAATTAGGGAGTCTTTTCCCCACTGAATGTTTTTAATTGGCTTGTCAAAGATTAAATAGCGGTAAGTAGCTGGGTTCATCTCTTGATTCTCTAGGGACAAGGGAGGGGAAGGGAGGGGGAGGATAGGTGGAGGGAGGGTGATTGGTGGGATCACACCTATGGTGCATCTTAGAAGGGTACAAGTGAAACTTACTAAATGCAGAATATAAATGTCTTCATATAGTGATTAAAAGACCATGAAGGCTATGCTAAATAGTTTGATGAAAATGTTTCGGATTGTATATGAAGTCAGCACATTGTGCCCCATGATTGCACTAATGTACACAATTATGATTTAATTAAAAAAGAAAAATTATAAAAGAGAAAGTAAAATTTTAAAGTTTATTTTCTATTTCATGGAGTTAAAAAATACAAAAATTGATCAAAATGAAGATAGTTAACATCACCTCAAAAATGTATCATTTCTTTGTGTTGGGAACTTTCAAAATCCCTTCTTCTTGCTAATTGAAAATATAGAATAAGTTATTAGCTATACTTAGCTTTTACTAAAACACTATCACTTATGCTTCCTACTTAGCTATAATTTTGCATCCATTAACCTACTACTAGTCAACTCTATCTACCCCCTACTAATCCCACCTATTAACAACCAATATTCTATCCTCTACTTCTGTTATAGATTTTTTTAGCTTCCACATATGAATAAGAATATGTGGTCTTAATCTTTCTGTGCTTAGCTTATTTCACTTAAAATAATGTCCTACAGGCACATTTATGTTGCTATGAATGACAGGATTTCATTATTGTTATGGATGAATAATAGTCTGTTATGTAGGTCTACCATAATTTCTTTTTACATATCTTTTATCTATTACTGGGTGTTTAAATTGATTTTGTACCTTGGCTGTTGTGTATAGTGCTGCAATAAACATAGGGATGATGATATCTCTTTGACATACTGGTTTCCTTTTCTTTGTATATAAACTTAAGTGGTAGAATTGCTGGATCATGTATAGTTCTATTTTTAGTTTTATGAGAAATATTGATGCTGTTTTCCATAATGGCTATAGTAATTTACATCCCCAGATATAATGCCTAAGTGTTCCTTTTTCAGGACATGTTTACCAGCATTTGTTATTTTTTTGCCCCTTTCACAGTAGCCATTCTAACTAGGATGAAATGGTATCTCATTGTGGTTTTGACTTCCAATTCCTATGTGTCCATTAAGAAAAAGAATACAAATATTGAATAGATATTTTTCCAAAGACATATAAATGACCAATAAACATAAAAAGGTGCTCGAAGTCATTATATTTTCTTATTTACTAATTTGCTAAAGAGACTTGTAGATTAGAGTATTAACAAGAGGAAAGAAGAGAAAATAAAAGTCCCAGTGAAATACTACTTCATAGCCACTATGATAGGCACAGGAAAAAAGAGAGAGGATTACAAGTGTTGGTAAGACTATGGAAGAACTGAAACCCTCATATATTGCTGTTGGAAATTGTTTAATCTCTATGGAGATCTCCTCAAAAAACTAAACAGACAGAATCACCGCATGACTCTGAAATTTCATCCTTAGGTATACACCAAAAGAATTTTGGTGGAAATAAGTATTCAAACAGGTACATGTAGACACATGTGCATAGCATAGCTAGTCATAATAGCCAAGGGTAAAGACAGCGCACCTATCTATCAATGGGTGAATGGATAAACAAATTGTGGCACTGTGTATACATATGGTCAGATATTTTGACATAAAAGTGAATGAAGTACTGCTATACACCACATGTGGATGAACCTCCCAAATACGATGCTGATGAAAGAAACTAGACACCAAAAGGTCCCATCTTGTATAATTCCATTTGTGTGAAATACTCAGAATGGCTAAATCCATATGAACAGAATGCAAGTTGGTGTTTTCTTTGGATCAGTGGAACAGTGGAAGGGGAGGGGATGCAGATAATCTGCTTAGTGGGTAAGGGCTTTACTTCATAGTGAAGGGAATACTTTGGAAGTAAATAGAGGCAATGGTTGTAAAACATTGTTAGTACACAAAATCCACGGAATAGTTCTTTCTTTTGTGGATTCAACTCAAATGATTATTTAAAAAATACAAATACAATACAAAATACAAGTGTTGAAAGATGTATTTGCATATCTATACAAATGAGTTTAAGAAGTGGGTTGTAAGAGAAAGAATTTAGACAAGATCTTCAATTTATTTATAAGAGTAAGTTGGGTTATTTTTGAACTAGTTACTTGCTAGGAGCTGTGATTGCACAATTTGAAAGCAAGATTAAACTACTTTCTCAAGTGCCTTTATAATAATAGCAACAATAAAAATAAACAACTGGATAGTGCATATTCAAGGGTCCATTATCATTAACAATGACCAAAACAATACCAGATTATTAAACATGAAAAGTCCGATTTTGAATTAAAAGTTTAGTTTATTATACCTAAAACCAGAAGCAATACAATTAATCAAAGTATGTGTTAAAACTATAGACACAATTTTACCATCTTTACAATAGCTTGTGTGGGCCAGCTACAAAGTAGCCTGGAGAGCGAGTGATAATGAAAGGTGTTTTTCATAGCATATTGACAGTGCATATGTTTGCTTGCAAAATATGGTCCAAAGCCTGGAAGAAGTGGTAGTCAGTTGGTGCAAAGTCTGGTGAATATGATGGATAACAGAGGTCTCCAAGTCTAGCTTCTGTCATTTGAGCAGTGTTGTTTCTGCAATATGTGGTTGAGTGTGGTTTTGCAAGAGGATTGTCCTGTCTCTATCGACCATTCTCAGCTGCTTAATTACAAGCATCCTCATCATTTCATCCAACTGGTTGCAGGAGACATCTGCTGTAATTGATTCACCAAGTTTCATGAATCTGTAGTGGATAATATCAGTGCTGGACCACCAAACAAAAACCATTAGCTTTTTTTGATGAATAGTCGGTTTTAGATTGAGTCTTGGTACTTCATCTTTATCCAACCATTGTGTCAAACGCTGATGATTTTCTAAAGGAATCCATTCTCCTTACACGTAACAAATAATGCAGAATAGAAATAGTTCACTTTTATGTTGTGACAATAAAGAAAGCCAAGTTTCCAGTTGATGTCGCTTCTGACACTCATTTAATTCAGGCAGAACGTATTTAACCAGCTTCGCTACCTTTCCAATTTGTTTCAAATGGTCCAATATTATTGGAATAGCAACATTAAACCTTGTTGCCAATTCACACTAGCTTGAGATGGATTCATTTCCACCGCAGCTTTCACCTCATCATTATCCACTTTAATCTCAGGTCGCCCAAGTGGCTCAATTTCATGATTAAAATCACCAGAACAGAACTTCTCACACTATCAGCATATTGTATGTTCATTAGTCATCTCCTTCCCAAACACTTTATTGATATTTCAAGCTGTCTGTACTGTGTTGGTTTTATGATGAAACTCAGATTCCAAAACAACAGGAATTTTTTACTTATCCATTGTTTCACAAAAATTGCTCTTAAAAAACATTTGAAATACAATCACAAGCCAAAATGTAAGTTCGAAAGAATAAGGATACACCTTCAAAACAAAATGTCCCAAACCCAAGAAGCATTAAAGTGAATTATCAGAGATTATCACTGGAAAACCTACCACTTAGGGAAGTCGGATCTGACATTTTATACTTAGTAACCTATTACATTTAATGCTATATACATCTGCTCCAGATTGCTTTGGAAAGGGCCGCGAGTTTTCACTTTCCTCTTAATAAATACTCTTGAATGGCTAGAATAAAATAAAAATGATGTTTCTGTATGATAGAAAAATCTTGCTGTGTTTTTCTAAATTAACTTTTTACTGCAAGCTTAGAAACTACAACATATCTTATCCTAATCTGCCAGCTCCTTCTTCATTATACAACTATCACCGTAATAACCCTCAAGGAGTGATGTAAGTTTATAATTATAAAGGCTCTAGAATAATTAGAACAGTGTTTTACTTCTCTTTCATTTCCTCCTGTGAATTGTCTGTCCTGAAATCTGTCTTTTTTAAAATGTTAACTTTTAGGTCCCAATAATGCCCCGGGTAATATCAGCACTGAGTTTCCTCATCCTGCAGAATGGGGGATGCTTCCTCATGGAAGTGGGTGGCTCAAGCATATTCAATCGATTGCTTTCCCCATTTCTTTAAAAATTGGTTGTTTAAAGACCTGTAGTTACAAATATTAATTTTGACTTTTTGGAAAACATGAACAGCTATTTTCAGAGATTTTCTACAGAGTAATAGTAACTGGACATATTTTATATTATTTCTATAATTGGGTGTAAATGCACATTCTAGTTTTCTGACCATGTGTATTCCTTGAATTTTTTTCCCAGAGATTAAATTGCAAATAGTAGGTTATACATATATGCCTTTTAATTGAGGAGAAACTTTTTATTCTGAAAGATTAGGAAATAAAGTGCAAATAGGGGTGCAATTAAGAATTAAATGTAAAAATATTACAAATATGGGATCAAAGCAGACTTTAAAAAAGATTTTACATGGGCTAAGGTGAGAAAACATAAGCTATTAAATAAACGCTTTTGGAAAAGTTAGCTATTAATTTGTATAAAAATAATGTTGCCCATGCCAATATCTTCAAATGTTTTTCCATGCTTTCTTTGAGGATTTTTATCGTTTCATGCCTTACATTTAGGTTTTTTTATCTTGAATCAATTTTTGTGAGTGGAGAAAGGTGCGGGTCCAGTTACAGGCTTTTACATGTGGATATCCAGTTCTCCCAGCACCATTTATTGAATAGGGATTCTTTCTGCTGTTTATGTTCTTTTTTGGTTTATCAAAGATTAGGTGGCTGTAAAATGGTAGCCTCATCTCATAATTTTCTGTTCCGTTAAAGGTGTCTATGTCTCTATTTTTGTGCCAATACCATGCTGTTATGATCCTTATGGCCTTGTAGTACAGCCTAAAGTCTGAAAGGCTGATGCCCCAGGCTTTGTTTTTATTACTAAGAATTGCCTTAGCTACACAATGTTTTTTCTGGTTCCATATAAAATGAAAATGATTTTTTTCCAAGTCTTGGTATTTTGGTATTTTAGTTGGAAATGGGTGGTATTTTAATAGGGGTGGCATTGAGTCTGTAAATTGATTTGTGAAGCAAAAGCAAAAAAATAGCAAAAGATATTAACAAATGAAAAAAACATACCATGCTCATGGCTGGGAAGAATCAACAGTATTGAAATGTCTATACTTCACAAATTTTCTTTATAGAGGTCCTTCCCCTCTTTTTATTAGGTATATTCCTAGGTGTTTCATTTTCTTTTGAAGCTACTGTTGAGGGGATTGTGTCCTTAATTATCTTCTCATCTTGAGTTGTTGGCATATACATAGGCTACTGACTTGTGGACAATGAATTGTGAAAACAACCTAAATGCCCACCAAACCAAGAATGTGTTAACAAGTTGTGGTATGTGTATACCATGGAATACTATTCAGTCATTAAAGAAGATTGAGACTTTACATCTTTTTATTAACCTGGATGGAAGTGGAACACATTATTCTTAGTAAAGCATCACAAGAATGGAGAAGAAAGAATTCTATGTACTCAGTTCTGATATTAGGAAATTAATAATCAAGAACACAGTAGGGGGTGGGGGAAGGGGAAAACAGAGAGAGGGAAGGAGGGAGAAGGGTTTGGGGTCATGGTGTATGCCACACCTTTTGGGGGAGTGACACAATTATCAGAAGGACTTTGTCTAATAAATGCAATCATTGTAACCTGGCTATTTGTACCTTAAATGAATCCCCAACAATAAAAAAAAAATATTTCAAGCTTGCCACAACAATAAAGATCAATAAGCACCAATATAAAAACAAATTTAATTCTTGGTTCACACTATATAAAAATTGAAGATGCTAAAATGAGTTAAATGTAGAAAAAATATGACAGTGCTGGATTGCAATATGAGAAAATAGTTTTATAATGAAGGACACATAGGTTTTCTACTTTGGAACTAGAAAGGAAAAGATTGATAGATTTGGCAATATAACATTTCAGATCAGTATAGTGAGATGCAGAAGGTACAATATTAAATACAAGTTGGGGATAAAAGATCTGAAAAATATGTTCTAAATAAGTTATCATTCATTATATATGAATTCCTTTAGAAATCTATATAAAATCCTCCTCAAATTTCAGAGGAAGGTAGGCAGAACACATAAATGGAAAATTTATGGTAGGTCACACACATGGTCAATAAGTACTGAATTATGCTCAGACTCACTGAAAATAAGTGCAAAGGAAATTGTTTTACATCTAGTATTGAATGCATGGAGGTTTGTTTGTATTTTCATATGTTTGGAATAGGAATTTAAACTGATGAATCCTTTACAAGGTCTAGGTCTGTTCATGAATATCTATCAAAATTTTAAATACACACAACCTTTGATTAGAAATTCCTGTCCCAGGTATTCAAACTATAGAAATACTCATGTGCTCAACTATGGTCTGTTGAAGGTTATTCAGGGTTACATATTTTTAATAAAATTTTTAAAGGCAACCTACAACCACAGGAGAAGGTTTGATTTTACATTGATAATATCCGCACTGTGTAATACCCTGTGCTTTTTAGAAAGAATGAGATAGAATGTCATATGCGGTAGTACATTCCTAAGTTTTTGTTTAATGAGAGATTTAAAAAATGTAAAAAAAAAAATCTATAGAATGATCTCTCCTCTTTTCTTTTAACAAATCCATTTGATTGTGTCTATAAAGGGTATGGATAACTGTGTAGAGAAAAGGCTTATATGATTATTGAAATATGATATTTGATATACAGAAGAGGATTTATTGGGGGATAGTGAATTGGACATTTAGCCTTTACTTCATTTAGCCTAGGATTTTTTGATATTTTAGTAAATTCATGACATTTTGTGTCATTTTTAAATAAGTATAATAAATGAGTGGAGAAAACAATAGATCCGTTTGAGGCATATTTGGTTTGATTTTTCATAAGTTACGTGTGTTCTGTGATAAACTCTCCAAAACATTTATTTGGCCTAATAGCTAAAGCAATTAAAATGAAGTTAGTTTTCAAATTAACCTTTGATAACATTACAGATTGAAATAAGATGAATTTAGTCTAACAGTGCTCTAAGGCATGTCCTTTGCATATGTGTTTCTACAAGAGAGCTCCAAATTGCTAGGTGTTGAAGTCAGAATATCCATGAGGGAATATGGACCCGCACAACCCCTGAAGTGTTGGATAAATTATAAAAACCAAACAGAAATTATTCACCTTGTGAAAAAGCAATCTTTGAGTGTTACCGATTTCCTTGGCTCTTGAAAATAACTTCATTGCCTTTCACCTTGCCTGAACTTGTACCTCTCAACACATTCAGTTTTTTTCTGACCATGTGAAAACCAGTTATTCTAATGCGAAAGCAAATCTTGGAAATTTGTACGTGGTTTTCATATATCCGTTCATGGTAATATCTACACTGCTAAGACAGATGTGTTTTTTCAGTTTCCCTTTGTATTATCTCTAATATGTAATGGTAAATCTTCAAAATAATTTAATTATACACAAGTTATAGCATATACTTTCCTAGCATTGTATGAGGAGGGACTTTAAATCTTTTGTATAGTTTACAATTACTGTTTTAAAGTGAATATTTTAAAAGTACATTGTTTTAATGTATGCCTTTTATTTCTTTTATAATTAGTTGATCACTATTTTTTAAAAATCTCAATTACTATGAAGTTCACAATAAAAATATTGCAATCGTGGGAACTTACAGACAGCACTGTGTGTGTCTCACCAGAATAAAAATGCATTTGATTATAAAATAAATTCTGTATTGACAAGGCCACACGAATAAGACATTTTCATTTGCTATTTTCTTTGTGCATTTATCTCAGTGTTCAGAATAATTAAGCAAGAATAGATTAATTACAGACAGTCATTTCAAGATGATGTTCCTGTTTTATTAGTACAAAAGAGAGGTAAGTATGATATTATTCCTTTATCAGTTACTTGGGCATGTAGTCATGTATTTTGCAGATGAACTAGATTATTTATTTATTTGTCTTTTTTACTAAGTCTAAGTACACATAGATCATGTGTACATTAATGCATTTGTGGGGTACAATGTGCCGACTTTAAATACAATTTGGAATGCTTACATCAAACTAGTTAAAATAGCCATCACCTAATTAACTTAATTATAATGGTGAGACATTTATACTCGATGCTAAATAGGTTTGACATGTACCCTTGTAATATGCACCATAGGTGTGGCCTGTAGCACAGTGGTCGTCAGCCATATACACCAAAGCTGGTGGTTTTGAACTTGGCCCCCGCCTGCTAAACAACAATGGCAAGTGCAACAAAAAAATAGCCAGGCATTGTGGCTGGTGCCTGTAGTCCCAGTTACTTGGGAGGGTAAGGCAAGAAAATGATTTAAGCCCAAGAGTTTGAGGTTGCTGTGAGCTGTGATACCGTGGTACTCTACTGAGGGTGACATAGTGAGACTCTGTCTCAAAAAAAAAAAAAAAAAACATGGAATAGTTTGTTAAAACATGGCCATTATGGTCAGAAACACCTTCCTTATTCTCATTTTTCATTCTTTGTGTTTTTCCTAATCTTTAGAACTCATTCTTTTTTTTTTGTAAATTTTTTTTTCATTTCAAATTAATATGAGGGCACAAATTTTTAAGTTAAGTTGTTCTCACTTCCAAGGCAAAGTCCAAGCTCTAGAAGAGCCAAGGAGCGTGCTGAACAGCCTCACATTGTGTATATTAGGTGAGATCCTGCCAAATGCCCTCCCTCTTCCCACAGATCACCCTCTACCCATGAAGGATAGAACTCCTTCATTTAAAGAACTTAGATAATTCTTCTGAATATTTACTCTTACTAAGAAATTTCCCTGCTTTTAAAGAAAATGTTCACTTCTGCACCTAAACATTATAATGTATAATAATCTGGTTTGGGTAGATTTATAGACACTTAACATCTTTTTTTTTAAACCTTCTGGAATAATGTGAATATGACCGTATTTTGATAACATTCTCTAGTAGTCATCTATAGAAGGCTTTTTTTATTTTTGTTATTTATTTTTTTGAAGACTTTTTTAGCAGATTGTATTTAGTTTATCAAAAGTACTTGAATCTGGGGCGGCGCCTGTGGCTCAGCGAGTAGGGCGTCGGTCCCATGTGCCGAAGGTGGCGGGTTCAAACCCAGCCTCGGTGGAACTGCAAAAACAGAAAAATAGCCGGGCGTTGTGGTGGGCGCCTGTAGTGCCAGCTACTCAGGAGGCTGAGGCAAGAGAATCGCCTAGGCCCAGGAGTTGGAGGTTGCTGTGAGCAGTGTGACGCCACGACACTCTACCCAGGGTGATAAAGTGAGACTCTGTCTCCACAAAAAAAAAAAAAAAAAAAAAAAAGTACTTGAATCTGTTTCTTGACAGCCTATGTATCAGGGTACCCTGTGATGCTCTGAGTTACTCCCTGTACTATTCCAGTTGTCTTCCTGAATTTCTGAAACATTAATGAATGCCATTTGGCATAAGGTAATTTACATGGGAAAGCATACTACCATAATAATTTAGAATTGGATCATTTCCATTCTTGCCATTCTACGCACTCTTAAAGTATAGATGTGGTCTGCTTTGCTGAACTAAACAGTAAGTATCAAGTGAGAATAAGGTAATTTTATAAATAAAACACAGGAAATTGGTAATATGAATACTCTGTCTTAAATTCAATGTCTTTCTATAAATTTGTAGCAATAGTGCAAACATATTAGTATGAAATTGTTGATTTGGTTTTCTTACCAAATATCTTAATGACATATGATGATTACCTCTTATTATACTTAAACCTAAGAAAAATGTAAGAGAAACAAGCAAACAAACAAAAAAAACCCTATAATGTGGCACATTTTAGGTAAAATTTAATAAAGAATAAAAATAAGAAATATTAAATATATAACATTTTGTGTGATTAGGAAACAGTCTCATTGGGAATGGGAAAACTTTAAAGATTAAAAAATGGCTTTTCAAAATATACTATTTTTATATTATTTGATAGAAGTCTATTAAAACATATTAACACTTTATATATTATTCTATATAAAGGAATTACACTAATAGCTGCTTATTTGGAAAAACATTACATTTAAAAATAATTTTTGATCATGTAGGACACCTTGTTGGCAGGTAGATCCTACCAGATTATTCAATACTAATACAAAATTCTAATATACGTTTGGAGTTTCTGTATGATAGATCATTTACACAGCTAAATTCATATTATGAAATTTAAGAACAATTATCAATTGCAATTAGGTAAACGAATAAAGTTTGGAAATATAAAGATTTCCTTAGTTCATGCTCTTTAAATGATTCCTGTGCCTTTCCCAGAGCCCTTTTACTGACGATTACAAAGGGGGTAATCATTTATTTTTTGCCAATGACCTGGGCCTTGGCAAATTGTATGAAACAATTGAGTCCATACCTACAAGCTTTATTTATGTAACCTTGGTGTTGTCTTATGTCTTACACACTTTGCATATTTTACTTTCTCTGTTGGGAACACCTTTTTCAGATGGTTAACTCCTGTTATTACTCTGATTTTAATATTTTCTTAATTCTCCGACAAAGTTGGATGGATCACCTCTGGAGTCTATAAGCAGACTTCTTCCAAAGCACTGATTTGCATTTTCCTGTGATTTAAAGGGAAGACTATGCTTTTTTCCTTTTTGAGTCCTGGACACTTAGGTAGCATTCAGATAGGTAATAGTCTTTTAATTAATTACTTAATTAGCCAACTGGCGTAGCAAATATTCATGCATTATTTAGATCCATTATTTAAATGTTTGCTACCAAAGTTTATATATGCATCTAAATGGCCCTTTTCACTTTTTGGCTGCTGCAAATCAGAATGCATGGTATTTTTCTCATGCATGGAATTTATGAGTTTATTTTATTTGAAGGGGTTTAAAATAAGCCATTATCTTATTATAAGTTTTCTATAACTGTAAGATTTATACAATTTTACTTTTGTAATTGTAGGATGATGAGCTGTTACTCAAGGATTCATACTATTGCTATCCATAAAATGGATGTAAAATTGGATATATAAAATGGTATTAAATTTAGGGAACTATTTGTAGAGCTGTGTATGTATTAATCCACTGGCATTATAGCCAGAGTGCAAACTTGGATTATTCCCATATCATATCTTCTCACTTCAGAGTAAGCCCAGTTGGGTAGTTGGTACATTAACTTCTCTGCAAAAATGACTTCTAATTAACCCTCATTTAATATTGTCCTTACATTTACAGTAGAACCTTCATAATAGACTACCTGCCTACATTGACCACCTCCTTAAATTGACCTAATTTTCAAAGATTGGACATGCACCACATGTACCTATCACTATAGCAGCAGGCCTACTTCCTTATGTTGGCCACCTCTGTGTCTTGATGGACTTGTAATAGTCCCTTGGGTGGTCTCCTTACTAAGGTTCTACTGTAAGTCTTTATTTTTAACATATTCATTTAAAATAATTTTTTTGAGACAGAGTCTCACTTTGTCATCCTTGCTAGAGTGTTGTGTTATCATAGCTCACAGCAACCTCAAACTCCTGGGTTTAAGCGATTCTCTTGCCTCATCCTCCTAAGTAGCTGGGACTACAGGTGCCTGCTACAAAGCCTGGCTATTTTTAGAGACAAGGTCTCACTCTGGCTCAGGCTGGTCTCGAACCTGTGAGCTCAGGCCATCCACCTGCCTTAGCCTCCCACGTGCTGGGATTACAGGCATGAGCTCCCATGCCTGGCCTCGTTTAAAATAATTTTATTACACTTTCTTGCACATGGTATTTATTATTTATTTTGTTTTTGGCAATCTTCTAAATGTCAGATTCTTTTTAGACACAAACTTTTCCTGTCCTCAAGGACCTTAATATTTTAGGTGGAGGAGTCCAGGGGTGTTTTGTCACTAGCTTTTGTAGCCTTTTGCATTTGTTTGCAAACCAGAAATTTAGATTTGCTTGTTGGAAAAAGAACGTTTCTGGCTTGTTCTCAACTCTGCAGCCTCGGGGGTCTTTTTAGCTTCATCCAGAGTATGTGACTGGGCTCCACCATGTTTGGCATTGATTCTAATTATTTTGGGTTCAACTCTTTATTTCATAGAAGAATGACATTGAAACAACATACATTGTACTTTTTCTGACAGTCTATACAGAAACCCTTCACTGGTGGCTACAAAAGAGGTCATCATTAATTTGTATCATGTTTTTATATTTCCTATTAATCTAAAGAAAGATAAATTAGTTCTATGAAAGTCTAAATTGCTATGTAATATATGAATTGACTAAAATTGACTCTATTCGAAAAACAGATAGTTGAATTTTAAATTAGGGGCAGTTTAATGGATAGCTTAATTATTTATGTGGCAACTAACCTGTAATTCTCTCATAATTTTACACAATATATCTCATTACATAATATAGTTTCCTTTGTTTTTGGAAAAATTCTGTCTCCAAAAATACCATCTATGACTCAGGGAACATCTGAGACTCCCTCTGGTAGTACAAATTGTGTTTCAGTGGCACATCAACATGGTTGTGAAACATTTTGTTACTGTAAGTCATTGCAAAATTTGTGGCTAATGGTCATAGAAGAAGAAAGATATATTTGAAATATTGCAAGTAAGATTCTCACAGTGTTTGAAGTGAATCCTAGGATTATAAAGCCTTACTCCTATATCAAACTTGAATGAGCAAATAAAATATTTATTGAAGAATAGGAACTTCAGTCACTTTAACAGAGCAGAGGTCTTTGTGTCATATTTCCCCCTTTATCTTTTCCTTCTGATCCCATGATTTCTATTGGCTTTTTTTTTTTTTTTTTTTTTGGCTTGGGTTCAGAATGAATAGAGACCATTGAAGAAAGTGCAATTCACTTCATCTTTCCTAGTGTTGCTGTGCCAAATCATAGCCAGAAAAGATAGGACTGTTTGATTTGACTTTCAAAAAAATTATAATATATTGAGGATTAGTAATATTTAAAGGTTTATTGTATTATATTACACAATTTTGTAAGGAACCTATTTAAACCTCACAAGAATCCTATGAGTGAGTATATTTCCCAGATAATAACATTGAGGAATGAAGAGCAATTGTAATTTTTCTAAGGTCAAAACAATTGTAACTGTGTGTTGACTAGTTGTAGGCTTCTCTATCTCCAGTTTTACAAAGAGGAGTATACCAGATCAATACAGCTCCCTAACTCTCGGCTGTACATACTCAGAAGTTTGAGATTTTGTGTTCTGTGTTCCTATAACAGATGAGTTATTGTGTGCTCTGACAGTCTCAGACCAATATTCCAAAGATCTCTTGGTTTCAGGGCAGAGGACAAACACTGCAGTGATTTCAGTCCATATGGCAAGATATAGTGTCATGGTCATGTATGGGAAAGGCTTTTAGGCAGTGGGCTCAAGTAAGGCTTTCTGAGGATAGGGACGTCTGAACTGGGTTTTGTATGATGGGAGGGCAGTGAAGAGTGTGAGCTGGAGCAGAGAGGTGGAAGGTGACGTCCTGCAGTGCTATAAGGCTGCCATCATCCCTCATCTGCTTATGACGAATGCAAGGGTGGGTAATTATATAAGAACAGACAGAAACTGATGAATTTGGTGTTACTTTGGATTGACTGGAAAAGTGAAGATCCATTCCATAGGACACATGATTAGGTTTTTTGTTTTTTTTTTATTAGCTCGATCGTAGTCTTTGATTCTTTGTCTCAATTCAAAACTTAGTCTAACATTTCCAATTTGTTGGAGAGGTGAGCCCTTAGCCCTTAATTATGATAACCTTTGTCAAATCACATAGTCCACTCTGTGAAGGAATATCACGTAGGCTTTAAAGGTCAGATAATCCAGTCAGAATGCCTGGGTAGATTTACACAGATTTACACAGTCCTTTTTCAAGAACTTTACCTCTCTTTGCCCCTGTTCTTTCATCTACAAAATGGGAGTAATAATGCCTATGAAACAGTGTTTTGTATTTAAGGAATAAGATAAATATATGATAAATACAATGTCTAATACATAGTACAAGGTCAATATTGAATAAATATTAACTTCTCCATTATTCAATCACTAAACAGAGACTAGCCACAAACAAATAGAAGCTCTGTAATCTTTTTTTTTTTTTTTGCGGTTTGAACCCACCACCTCTGGCACATGGGGCTGGCACCCCACTCCTTTGAGCAACAGGCACTGCCCCAGCTCTGTAATCTTTGTATAAACTGGAGAATGAAACATTTGAGACAGATGAATTTGCCTACCTTTGGATATGGCTCCTTTGCAGATTACTTTTAACCCCAATAAAAATGTCCAAGAGAGTTTGAGCATTTGACACTTTTGGTCTGTGTTGTCAACATTTAATAGTGGACATGGCAAGATAACAGAGTTGTACAGACTATGACAGTAGCCACAGTCAGAAAAATGTTTAAGAACCAAAGACAGCAGTGTTGGTCGGCGGGATGGGCATAAATCCAATGGTCCCTACCAAGTAGCCAGGAGTAAAAAGATTATAGAGAAGCTTCTTTCTTGCATGTCAGATAGTTAAAATCCTAGTAGGGACCCAGTGTCAAACCAGGCCCCAGAGGGTCACACTGTATTAAAAACTGTGGAGTCACTATAGAAGATAGGAAATTTTAGCCCTAATGAGTGCCAGGTATGTATTGTACCAAGAGGCCCATGAGAACTAACTGTTCACTCCAGGAGCACCAGCTGCCTTGGACAAAATACCTTCCAAGTCTGTCAGTTATCTCAATTGTAACCCACACTTGCTAACGTGTATTTTAGGAGGTTGTTGTGAGGATGAGCAAAGATTATATATTAGAAATGATGCAAACACAGACTTTGTTTTAGTTATTGTGTTACTTTTATTCCTTTGTAGCTATTGAGGGTTTGTTCTTATCCTATATGTCTCTTTAGAGGAGAATCTTCTGAAGATTTTCAATGTTCTACATTTTTTTTTTTAGTATTCCTGAGAAACTTCTTGTTTTTACCATCAATTTAGATACATTATGTGGGCTCCAGATGAATATTTTTGCCTCTTCAAAGATCCTCTCTTTGGGACTCTAATGTAGATCGCACAGCTATTTGAAAATCTTATTTTTATAAGATCCAGTGTGAACGAAAAGTGCTCCAAGGGCAGGGCTCTGGAGACAAGGAAAAAGTTCAAACTGGGCCCTGCATAGGTATTTCTCTGTTTGAATTGCAAAGATAGAATCACTATGGTAAGAATTTATTTTTACAAAGATCAACTTTGTTTATTTTTGCAAAGATCAACTTTAAAGAGCTTCCATTCATTTAAAATTAGTAAAACATAATCTATTTTTGATTCTGCTCCCATCAAATAATTTATATTTGAATCATAAGAAGCACAAATCATGGTAGACTTTATTCTAACAGGATGATCATTTCATGACCTCCAAGTTGAAAGAGCTCATTTAAGCTAGAAGCCATGATAGCTCATTTTCATTTAGCTGTTTCCCTCTGCATAAAAACCTCAAGATTAACATTCTCTGGTGGATGCCTTTATTAATGTCCAAAATTGGTTCATACTCTTGATTAAATTCTACAGGCCTGAGGATAAAAATAAACCATTATTTTTCCTTAAACTACATTTGCTTATTTATTGACATCACTTACCCCTTTTTTTCAGCAAACTATGTAGTATTATTGGTAAGCTAAACATCATGTTTATAAAATATAGCCTTTACTTTTTATTATTTTTGACTTCCTATGTGGATTTTGAGTATTCTCATCTGAGCTATGCATATAATGTCAAGGTCAATAAATGTGGAGGAGGAAATATGTTTGACTGACGTGCTAGCACCTTCAAATACAAATAATTATTTATACTGAGATAGCAGGCTTTGCCTCCCCTCACAATGATATACGCATTTTATTTCTGGATACATATTCCCAAGCTGCCTTCCCAAAAGGCAGCTTTAGTTTATACTCTCACCAACAGATATTATTGTGTTGGAGTCCACGGATTCTCTAAGGACGGGATGTTTTCAGCCTTTTATATGTTTTTTAAATCAAGTTATGAACAGTATGTCTTAGTGTTTTATTTATTTAAGTCAATTATTATGAATGAGGCTATATATTTCCCATAATTTTTATCATTAATAAAATTTTTTATACTGTGATTTGTTTACTTATATTGCTTGCACATTTTTCTTTTGGGATGCTGGATTTTTACCTATCTTTTTAATCAGCTGCTTTTTTGTAACTTAATAGGTAATTGTGTTTCAGGGCTTATTATATGGGGCGTAAATATATGATGGTTAGGTTTTGCATAATTGTGAGGCCTTTGTAAAAAATAGGGTGCAAAATAAAAAAACTTCCAAAATTTGGGATTGAGACCTTTTTTTTTTGTTCCCTATGCAACATAATGATGTCTGGTTATATGATCTCTCATATTTCAGGAATTTTAAATACTGTGACAGGATTTTGGTTTTATTTTTTCTATTTTATGTTTTACTTAAGTTCAAGAATAAATACTCAATTGGATAATTTGTAATCCTTGATTTATGATACACTCTCATCTTGGTCCATCTATAGTTCAGTTTTTATTTAGGTAGGGATTTGTTCATTTACTTGGAACATGAACTCATTCCTCTAAATGAAACTAGAATTTGACAATTATCCGTCTAATTTCCTGCCTTCATCCCATTTATTTTCATCTGACTACTCAAGGCAATCAGCACTTTACTTTCCATTATTATATAGATCATTTTATCTAGTGTGCATTCCTTAAAGGTATATTCTTTGGTCTGAATTGTATTAAAGGAAAAACTTCAGACAAATACTTTAACACAGTTTATTTGAGTGAAGAACAATTTGAGAATTAGCACTCAGAACCAGGAGAAGTTCCAAGAACTCCACCCAGTAGGGTGAGCAGCAAGCTTTTATAGTTTGAAAACACAAACTAGAGACACCTGATTGGCTACATCTGGGCATCTGCCTTATCTGGGAATGGTTTGACGAGTTGGCTGCCTGTGATTGGCTGAAACTCGGGTGTTTGTTACAATACCAAATTAGGGTTTATTTACATAACAAGTTAGGTTGAAGTGCACTATCCAGAGGTAGGGAGGAAGCCTCAGGCCAAATTTATGCTGGCAACTTTATAAAAATTGTCATACTATAGTCAATTGTAAAGGAATATGCTTTTTTATCTTATAAGTAAATTTAAAATATTCATATTAATTTATTTATGTCTCTAGGCAATTTTTTAAAGAAATACATTAATCTTTTTATTGACAAATTACGGTGCATTTCCAAATGTTACTCATTTTACTGGTGTTATTCTAAAACTACCATTGTTAAGTCAGAGACTCACAGACAAATCGTCAAAATACAGACTGCTTTATTATTTGCTTGTAATGGTTTTTACCTGCCTTGATTTTTCATATTCATGATAGTGGTTTTGTTGTTATTACACTATTCAAATAAGAGGTCTGGCTATTGTTGTCTGGCTAAAATGAAAGATAATTTCCCCAACCAACTCTTCCCGTCATACTGCCCAGAAGCCTCTTTCTGTTTATGTAGGCTTCAATCTTAGTTCACATATAAGATTATGATTATTTGAGATACATTTATAGTGTTCAACTCATGTGATTTAGCCTGCTTCTAGGCATAACAGTTTTCACATTTACTTTAAGTAAACTATGTTTTAAAAAGCTATTAAAATCTGACACATACGGACCTTTGAGTCTATATGTTTGCTTAATTTAATTGGTTCTAATTAGGAAGTGTACAGCAATTAGATAGGTAGTAATTGATTGGGAGACATCTGTATCACAGAAGTAGGGCTAAAACTATAGTGATGATTATCTTCCTTTGAATCCTTCCCTTGACAGCTGTAATACCAAGCTTTCTAAAGGAAAATAATTTTAATAATCACACAATCTGTTGGAATCTCAAGTCAATTCTGTCTTGAGTATTTGAAACATTGGGAAGTCATTACATTTCCTAGAATTTTATTTATAATAATTATAAACTGGAATAATGTAAATAACTGTCAATATATTAATAGGTAATTCTTCTGTGATTATATTTAATAAAGTGGAATATTACCAACCAGTGAAAATAACCATATTGAGTAATAGAAGTTAGATGCAATTGAATGTATACTGTAAGAACACATTTACCCAGACTATTGAGGGAAAAATCATACCATTTGCTGTTGAGAGCAAATGAAGCATACCTGTAATATGCAATAAGTAACTTTCTGAGAGGATGGGAATGGTCTATGTATTTTCTAGCACTTTTTAATGAAAACCTTCAAATACACAGCAAAGGCTCTGCACCTGTAGCACAGTGATAATGGTGTCAGCCACATACATTGAAGTTGGTGGGTTCAAACCAACAGCCTGGGCCAGCTACAACAATGACAACTGCAACAAAAAAAAATAGCTGGGTGTTGTGGTAGGTGCCTATAGTCCCAGCTACTTGGAAGGCTGATGCAAGAGAATCACCTAAGCCCAAGAGTTGGAAGTTGCTGTAAGCTGTGATGCCACAGCACTCTACCAAGGGCGACATAGTGGGACTCTGTCTCAAAAACAAAACAAAACAAAACAAACCATTACACAGCAAAAAGGAAAAAAATTTACCGTGAATATCCATATATCCACAACTCAAATTTTACCATTAGCATTCTATTATGCCCATTTATTAAAAGATTATCCACTTATTTATCCCTTCAAAGTCAATTGAAAATGTTAATATATGTCCCTTAAATACTTCAGCATGCATATTGAGTTCAAAACATGTTTACAATTTTTCTTTTTAAGTTATATTTATGTACAATAAAGTGCCCAAATGTCAAAGTTTCTATTAACTGAGTTTTGATAAACAAATACAACCCATGTAATCCAAACTCCTATGAAGACACACAGCATTCCTAGTATTGCAGAGAGTTTCCTGACACTGCTTCTTGGGGTTACAGTTAGCTCTTCTATAATGTCATATCCACATAACAAGACAGCATGAACTTGACTGTGTCTAGTGTCTTTTACTCTTTCTGAGGTTCCTCCACGTTGACATGTGCATCTTTTTATTTTTGATAAATATCAATCTGAATGAATATATCAGAATTTATACACGTGTATACATATTCATATTTCCATATATGAATACATGGAAATTCGATATGTTTCAGTTTCGGGTCGCTATAAATACAGCTTTGAACATTTTTTGTACAAGTGTTTATGTAAGTACATACCCTTATTTTATTGGAAAAACACATAAGTGGAATTGCTGGTCTCATGATCATTGTATATTTAATTTTATAAGAAACTGGCAAACTTCTTTTTAAATAAAGATTTTACCTTCCCATAACAACATATGTGACTTTCAATAACCTCAGAGTCTTTCCAATGTGCAGTTTCATCAGCAATTCAGCAATTTTACCTTTGGACATTCTGGTGGGTAGGTAGCAGCATTTCATTGTGATTATAATTTTCATTTCCCTGCTAATAAATGATGGTGTGAGTATTTTTTTTTAAATGTGATTATTGGTTATTTGTATGTTTGCCTTTCTGTATTTTGCCCATATTTTTACTAGGTTATTTATATTTTTAAATTCAATTTAAAAATTATGGTGTTTATATGTGATAAGATTAATTCTTTTCTCAGATGTACATCTCAAAATATCTTATCTCCACGTGTAACAATTATTCATTGAATAAATACCTTTCTATGGCCAATTTTAATACTGAAATTAAAGTGAAATGTTTTAATTAATTTTGCTTATTATTTTTCTTTCTAAGAAATGCTAATGTATTTCTGGCTTCATTTTTTCTTCTGGAAGCTTTATGTTTCAGATGTTAGGTTTAGAACTATTATCTGTCTTGAATTAATTTTACATATGATGTGAGGTAGAGGTGAAGGCTCATGTTCTTCATCATTTGTTTTCACTGTATCAGTTGTTAAAATTGCCTCTTTCCTCATTGGATTACTGTGGTAAATTTTAAAAGTCGAACACAATACAGGTGTGGGTCTATTTCTAGAGTTTCTAAGTTTGATATTGGTTAATATACGTTTTACAATCTTGTTTTTCTTGAAGATTGTTTATGATATTATATAATCTATATTCTGATATTATATTTCATAAAAATGTTTGAATAAGCTTGTCAGTTCTTCAAACCATTTTCTGTGATTGCATTGAATCTACAGATCAATTTTTGCAGAATTGACATCTTGACCATATTGAATCTTTCAGTCAATCCACATCTCTTAGTTTTTAAATTTCATTTATCAAAGTTTTATAGTGTGGAAAAGAAGTAGTATACATCCTTTGTTACTTTTAATTGTTAGGCATGTTTTCTGACTCTGTAATAAACCAAATTATTTTAAAATTTATTTTGTAATTTTTATTGCCGCTATAAAAAAATAGAATTCAATTTTTCAAAGTAATCTTATATTCTGTCACTTTGCTTAATTCACATACAATGTTTAGTAGTTTTTTTTTCTTTTTTTTTTTTACTCTATAGAATTCTAATGTCAAGTGCCAATAGAGATAATTTAACTTTTTTCTTTAGATTTAAATAACTTTATTTCCTTTCTGTTTCTCCTTGTAAAGGATAATACTTCTGGTATAATATGGAGTAGGAGTGGTAGAGTGGGCATCCTTGTCATTTTCCCAGTCTTTGGAGGAAGGCATTCAATATTTCACCTTCCTATGTGATGTCAACTGTTGTTTTTCTGTAAATACTATAAATCAGTTTGCTGAGAATTTTTTTAAATCACAAGTAGGTATGGATTTTTCAGATAAAATTTTGTGTCTTTTGAAATAATCTTATAGTTTATCAGGCTTTTATTCCTTTGTAATGATGAATTGCCTTGATAGATTTTTGAATCTAACATCAATGTTGCATTTATTTACTGATAATGGATATTTTGTGTATTGCTAACTTTGATTTCATTATTATTGGTAAGAGTTTTCTTATTTATATTCATGAAGGACATGAGTCCATATTGTACATTTTTTATTTTTGTGAAGTTTTTATAGTAGAATCATGACAGCTTCATAGCAAATTGGGAAAATTATTCTCCTCTTAATTTCTCAAACACTGTATATTTATTTTTTCCCTTAAGTATCTTGTAATTCACAAGTGCAACCACATGTGCTTTGTGTTTTCTTTGTGAAAAGATTCTTCACCATGTTTTTCTGTTGCTGTTTTTGTCTCTGTCTCTGCTTTTCTCTGTCTCTTTTTTCCTCTCTCTCTCTTTTTCTCCTATTCTCTCTCCCTCCTGCTTCTGTGTATCTCTGTGTTGGTAATATATGCTGGTAAAGGTATATTCTGATATACTCTTTCTTATTGTGTCACTTTTAAATTGGTAAATTGTATTTTTTAATGACTTGTTCATTTTATCTATATAGTTAAATTTATTGGCATAGAGTTGTATTATATTACTCCCTGTTTTATGTCTATGTCATCTATATTAAAAAGCACCATTTTTGTTCTGACTTGAGTAATTTGTACTTTTTCCTCTTTGGTATTAATTAATATCCTTAGATATTTCTTTATTAATGAAACTTTGGCTTTTGGGGGGGTTCTCTATTTTATTGATTTCTGCTTAGTTTTTAAACCTTCCTTCTTTGAACTTAGGTTTCCTTTGGTCTTCTTTTTATTTCTTTAACTACATAAGGTGAAACCTTAGATCATTGAGTTTTGAGTTTTCTGGTTTGGAAATAGAAGCATTAAAGCTGCAAGTTTTTTTTGAAATTGCAAGAAACTCCATTAGCTGTATGCCATAAGTTTTTAAATATTTTCATCATTATTGAGTTTGAATATTTCAAATGTCCCTTGTAATACATGCATTATTTAGAGATTTATTACTTAATTTTCCTTAATTTTATGCTATTTTAGACATACAATTGATACTGATTTGTAAGTGCAATTCCATTGTTGAATTACTTTCTTGTGAGTACTATAACAAATTATGACAAACTTGCTGTCTTAAAACAATACACAATTATTTTCTTACATTTCTTGAGATCAGAAATCCAAAAAAATCTTACGAAGTCTTATGTTATAAAATCCTGGTGCTGGTATTTTTACTTTTAGGAAGCTGCCTGCATTCCTGCACTCATGATCCCTTTACTGCCTTCCATCACCTTTTCTTATTCCAACTTCCAATGTCATATGGCTTTTGTTCTCTTCTGTAATCAAACCTTCCACTTCCTCCTCTCATAACAACACTTGTGATTGCATTTAGAGCTCACCCAGATACTCTTGTTTAATTTCCTCATCTCAAGAGCCTCAATTTGGTCACATGTGCAAAGTCACTTTTGCCATGTAAGATAATATTCACAGGTTCTGAGAATTAAAAGTTGGACATCTTTGAGGATCATTGTTGCCACCAAAGACTAATGTCCACTCCTCATGCAATACACATTCATGCTATCCTAACATCTCCAAAGGTTATAATCTCAACTCAAGTCTAAAACCTCATCTAAATATCATTAGCTTAAAAATACCAAATATTGGGCAGTGCCTATGGCTCAAAGGAGTAGGGCGTCAGTCCCATATACCAGAGGTGGTGGGTTCAAACCCAGCCCTAGCGGAAAAAAAAAACCTGCAAAAACAAAAACAAAAAATGCTTTAAAAAACAAAACAAAACAAATATCATCATCTAAATCAACTTTTGCCTTAGTATTTTTTTAAATTTTATGATTTTTTAAAAAATTTTTATTCATTTATTTTTTAATATTTATTTATTTATTTATTTATTTATTTATTTATTTTGCTAGGGCTGGGTTTTAACCCACCACCTCTGGCATGTGGGGCCAGCACCCTACTCCTTTGAGCCACAGACACCCCCTATCCCTTTTGAGGCTCTACATTATGTGTCCCAGACACTGCCCTTGGAGGCATTCTTTCTTTTTGTTGAAAGATAGTACATATTTGCAGCTGAGTGATGTTATCAGCTTGTCTCCTGTCTGTAGAAGTTTGGGAACACAATGCCTTACTTCATTTTATCCTGTCTCTGTCCAGTCTCTGTGTGATAACATGTTTGCTGATACAACATTCTCATGTAGTATATGATTTATCTTGATGAAAATAGCATGTGAACTTGTAAAAAAAAAAAGTATATTTTGTAATGGTATGGTTTAGTGTTCTATAAATATCAATTAGGTCAAAGTTGTTGATTATCTTATTTAGATTATTAGTATCTTTGTTAATTTTCTTCTTTTTTATTTTCTGCAACGTGGGTGTTAAAATTACCAACTATGATTAGGAAATTGCTTGTTTCGTCCTTTGGTTAAAAAGGAAAAATAATTTCTTTTGATTTTATGAATTCCAGAGCTTTTTAAATGATTTATTAACATTTTTATGACTGTCATTAAGTTATGCACTATTTCACATCTTACTGACCCATTTTCCATTATGAAAATGTGTCTTTATTTCTGGTAATGGTTTATATCTTGATGACTATTTTGCCTAATATTACTCTTGCCCATTTGGGATAGTTATGCTTATTGCCTGCGTGTCATATCCTTTCAACCATTTCCCTTCAATCTCAGTATCTTTTTACTTAAATTACATCTCTTGTTGACAGAAAACTATATATATATATATATATGGAGATAGATACATATGTATTTTTAGCCAGTCATATATATTATAAAAGTATACAAGGATAAAATAGTCTTTTCTATTTTCAACTCATAATACTGCCTGTCTTCTTAAAGATGGATATTTTCACCTAGCATTCCTTCAGTAATTCTTACAAGGTATGTCTTTTGGTAACAAATACTTTTAATTTTCCTTTATATGAAAACTTCTATTGTTTGCCTTTACTATTGAAGAGTATTTTAGCTAAGCATGGAATTCCAGATTTGTAGTTTATTTTTTCCCTTGGTACATTAAAGATGTTATTTAACTGTCTTTGATCTTCATAATGTGTTATGAGAAGTTAATAGTTTTCATCTTCTTGTTTCCCAGAGTGTACTGTCTTGGTGTTTATTTAATTACTTTTGAGACTATTTTCATTACCTTTAGTTTTCAGCAATTTGACAATTATGTACCTAGGCATTGAAAATATCCTACCTTTGATTCATGCACTTCTTATAAATGTTAATAATGTGTTTGTATTTTTAATGAAATTTTAGATATTTCCTAGGCAGTGTATCCTTCCTTTTTTGCCCCATTCACTTTACTTTTTTCTAGAATTCTAACTATACACATGTGATAATACTTTTTCACAATACTGTACCAAATGGGTTTCTGAGGCTCTTCATGCTTTTGGTTTTCATCTTTTGTCTTTCATTATTTTATTGGATTATTTCTACCTTCAACCTTCAAGTTCTTTCTTACTTTCCTTTTTTATTGATTTTATATTAAGTAAGTAGATTTAAAATTTTAGATAATATAGTTGTCTGTTCTAAAATTTTCTTTTTCCTCTTAGTTTTGTTTTTTCTTTTCCCCTTAGTTTTGACTTCTTTGGTAATATCTTTTTATTCATTAGAATCCTTTTTTTCCTTCAATTTACAGTCATTAGAGTTACATTGAAATCTGTCTGCAAATTCCAGCATCTGTGTTATCTTGGGATTTGTCCTCATTTGATATCTTTATTTGAGAGTTAGATGTGTTTTCATGATTCTTCATATATTGAATAATTTCATGTTGAATCCTGGATATGGTGAATATTATGTTTGAGAGACTCTGGATTTTGTTTCATTTTTTCCAAAGTTCATGGATGCTTTTTGTTTCGGCAGGTGATTTCCTTGGTAGAATACAAATTGTAAAGGTGAGATCTGCAGTTAAATGATAGTTGATTTAATGGTGAGCAGATAGATGTGTAGAAATTAAACACCAAATTGGTGGCTACCTCTCTCTGGATCCATCTCCCTCTCTCTCTTTTTTTCCCAGCATTTCTTTCTTCAAGTGGCTACATTATCTGGGTCTTGAGTCAAAAAGACTATGGCTTTTCTAAGTTTTGCTGCCCCACATAAAACTGACTTTGCCCTCAGTCTAAAAATGCGGAAATGGGAAACTTGTACTTTGCTAGTGCTTCTTCCGCATTTTAAATACTCTCTAGAGTCTGCTTGATTTATCTTATTGTCTACTGTTTTTATATGATTTTCTGTTTTGTCCTGAGTTTTAAATTCTTACCTATAGGAACACAAGGCCCGGATGGAGCTTATTTACTTATTCCAGAATCTGAAGGATTTTACATGTTGATGGGGGTTGTTATATAGACATGTACACGTGTCGAACTCATTTAAACATATGTTAAAATGTATAATTTGGTTTTATGTGAATTATTCTTCAATAAGATGTCTTTAAAAAACCAATACGGCGAATTTGGGCTCGGATTGCTATATGCCAAAACAAGAACAAAAAATCCAATGGCTCTCAGAAAGGAAAATGTGGCAATTTCGGCTTCCAGGGCACATCTGGAGGCATTTTATTTGTCCTAACTGGGAATAAGAGGTGTATGGGTGCTACTGGCATCTCCTGAACAGAAGAAGTCTGTGTATCCTTACACATAAAAGACAGTCCAACAATTACCAGTCCCCAATGTCAGTGCCAGAGCTGAGAAACTCTGCCTGAGACTATTTCCACCAGACATGCTGGATACAGGCCTGAACAGGGATAAAGAGATATACTTAAATATATTTAGAAACAGAACTTTTGACCAGGCCAATACTTCATTGTCCATTCATGTTCAATCCAGCGTTTGTTAATCTACAAACTTGATTTCATATATACAGTTTGATCTTATTCTTATGAAGTTTGTCTACTGCTGGAATGAGTAAAACTTGCATGTTCCGGATTTTATATTGCAGCTTTTGGTATTTAAATTTTCATTTAAAAAGCCTTTCTACAGAGAAAGTTCTAGTCCTAGATAGTTTTGCCTTTGAATTTATTCAATCTTAGATAAGCATAAGAAAAATATTATCCAAAAAATAATATTCTTCAGACAGGTGAAGAAGAGGGAACATTTTCCAATCTGTTTCATGAAACTGTGAGAGCAGGATATCTCTTATACAAAATCCTGACAAAGATAATATGAGAAAATAATACACTGACTTATATTGCTCCTAAAGAGGTAAAATATCACCTACTGGCAAAATTCAAACATATTCATTCATTTATATAGTGTCCAGGACTGCTTTTATTTTAGAACAGCATAGTTAAGCAGTTGTATCCCACAGAGATGAAAATATTTAGTAAATAGATCTGAACCTTTATTTAAAAAGTCTGTGACTTATATATCTGTAGAAGAAATCCTAGACCTAAATATCTATTAAAAAAAAAAGCATTAGCAAACTGAAGCTACGAGTATATTATATATACACAATATATGAGAAGTATAATGTTATATACACAGAATATGTGAGAAGTATACTGTTATATATGATTATATACATTTATACCAAGCATGTAAAACTGGTCCAATATTCAAAAGTAGGATTATGTCACTCATCATATTAGTAAAAAAAAAAAAAAAACGATCATTTCAATGGATACAAAAGAGGAAAATAAAGAATTTTACAAATGGCCCCATTTATACAAAAGCAGATAAATAAAGGGAAACTTGAAAAAAACCTAAGATAGCACAGCTATAAAATCATATAGCTAATGCATACTTAATAGTAATATATTAAATACTTCCCTATTATGATCATACCAGACGAGAATGCCACACTCATCTCCCCTATTCAACTAATGCAAGTCTTAGCCCATGTTATGAAGCAAAACAAAATAAAATAAAATGTCTACAAATTGAAAATAAAAACTAAAACTTTCTCTACTAGAAAACATCAATTTTTATCTACAATGTCTTACTAAAAAACAGTTGCTTCAAATAGGCTTTATAAAAATCATGGATACGCCTATATACATGCAACAACAGCTCTGATGGTCACTCCAGAAAGAGTTCCGAAATTGCTTTGAAGGGTGCACTGGGTGCTAGCATCATGCTCAGCTTCCCAAGGGCAATACTTTAAAGGAGACTGCAGTGGTGATTTAGCAATGAGGGTAGCTCTTTTTCTAGGATGGCTTTGCAAACTTAACTGTGTGATTTCATATATTAAATATGTTATATTTTATTTATGTATTTAGAATAAAAGAGAACTGGGACAAAATGTAAGCAATTGCTCAATTTGGGTTAAGAACAAGTTTTATATGTATAGTATGCTATATTCTTACAATAAAATAAGCTAGAGAAAAGAAAATGTTATCAGGAAAATTGTAAGAGAAAATCTATTTACTGTTCATTGGATGGAAATGAATCATCGTAAAGGTCCTCAGGCTTGTGTTCTTCCCATGGAGCAGGCTGAGGAGGAGGAGGAAGGGCAGGGGTTGATCTTGCAACCTCAGAGGTGGCAGTTGTAGAAAACAATCCATGTATAAGTGAACCCACACAGTTTAAACCCATGTTGAAAAACATGTTGATTAACTGTTTATATTATTGATAAGGCCTTCTGTCAGAAGTAGTATATTAGTATTTAAAATTGGTGGAATCAAAAAATTTTCACTATGTAGGGTTTAACCCCTGTGCTGTTTGAGGGTTAAGGTCAACCATACATACACCTGCGTATAATATGCATATACATGTATGTGTGAATATTAAAACAGATATGAAAAAAATGCCTTTACAGATTTAAGTAAATTTATTCAAAGTATAGTATAAAAAACTATAGACAGGAAAAACTCCATGGAGGGAAAACAATCTTTCATTATAATCATAAAGCATACTTTGAAGCCCTTGCCTCCCACCCCCTAATTTAAAAACTACTAATTAGAGACAGTAGGCACAAATTAATGTCCTTTGGCCGAATTCATTCTTCAGATATGTATTCCTTGGTTACATCATATTCAATTAAATGTTTCAATTTAACATAGATCTTGACCCCTTCTAGCCTTCAACATGCAGCATGCTTTACATAAAAAAATCCCCTATTCTGTTCCAGAGGCATTTGGATAGCACCTCCTGAGCAATTAGATGCTATGAGGATGGGCAGACAAAGAAATGTCTGTAGGAAAAGGGAATCATGCAAAGAGAGATAAAAGTTTCAAGACAGAGTGAATAATTCAATTGATCAGAAAAGGCAATTAAGAAATCATAACTGGGATTATCAGAGACCCTAAGATAGTTTAGCCACAACTTAACCATCAATGCTAACCCCTACTAATCTTTTGGGTGTTAGCTGATGCTATATATCAAATCCAGGTGAGCTCATTAAATTTAATCACACACATAGAGCCTGCAGTGCAGTCACTCAAATTATAGAGATATACACACATCTATGTTCTATAAATGCTAATTTGTTTTATCCTTGATAGTTATGTTGAAATTACGGTGCCTTGTAATTAAGGTTTTTTTTTTTTTTGCAGTATCTTAGTCTTAATTTTTTGAGCTCAAATACCCCCTTAGCTGCATCAAACTTCTACCATAATGCTATCCATCATGTTAGAGTTGCAACATGGATGACAAGTGGACACAAATTATTATTTTAAATTGGTGACAGGTGTCTTCTGATTTATCTTTGGAAAAGGCTAATTTTTGTTTTTGGAAAATGAAAACAATTATATAGAAATAGAGACAAAAATCCCTTTCTGAAATGGAAGTATTGAAATCAGTGAGGAGGTAAACCACTTTACATAATAACATGAAATAGTGTCTTCTTGCCGGGGTTTCTTTTCAATGGGTTATGCCTACTTTGAGTAAACTCTGGCCCTGAGCCGGGGGGGGGGGGGGGGAAGGGGGGACGGGACGGGGGGGCGGTCAGTGGGGGGGAAGGGCCTATACAAATGAGAAACCGGGTTAACAGCCAGTAGAAAGCCAGAGACATCCCATGGAAGACCATGTTCCAGGGATATGCAGGGGAAGGTTTTATTCTTGCTTCTTTTGGTCAGTGTAACATACATTACTTATTATGTGTGTGTATATGTACACACAGATAGCATGCAGAAAACATGTATACACACTTTAAAAAAAAGGAAAAAACTGCACTGAAATTGTAATACTCCCTTTATCTGAGTAACAAAAAATAAATACAAGTCATGTTGGAGCACCTCTTTGTAATTGCATAAGTCAAATGTGACTTGAGTATTAGAATTTTAATACATTTTTTTCACTTCTTAAAATTTTAATACATTTCTGGCACCCCTTTTACATAAATTTACTTAAGGTGATTAAGGTAAAGACATATTCATGCTTGGTGAAAACCACAACAATATGCCTCTAGCGATGACACATTGATAAGACCAATTGTAAAATATTTTGTTTTGAGAGTAAAACAAGATGTCTGTCTTTTCTTGGAAAGTGCTACAGCATGGGAGGGAATGTAGATGGAAATTCTTTACCCTGTGCTGGGAAGAGCAGCCTATATAGGTTTTAGGAGTAATGGAGTTATGAAAACGAGTCCATATGCTCTTCTAGGGACCAAATAAGGGGAAGAATGTTGAGACCTAATTTTATAAAGGTATTTATGTCTAAAAGTTAATCACGTGTGATTTTTGATTGGCTACAAGAAGTTTAATAGACATGGGGCTACTTTCTAGGGCCCTTAACAAACTGATTGCTCAGGAGCTCACAAGATTGACATCAAGATATAAGCCCGCTATAACCTCATCTGGACATAACTAGGGGAAGGTTCATTTTCAGGCTCCCTCAGTTGCTGGCAAAATTCAGTTTCTTGTAGCAGGGAAGTCTTCGTTTTGTTTTTGGCAGTCAGTCAAGGACTGCTGTTGGTTCCTAGAAGTTGCCCTCAGACCCTTGTTACCTGATCCCTCTGATTTCCAGCCAGTTTGCAGGAAATCATCTCTTACTTTGACTTTCTCTTCAAATTCTCTCTTCGGAAAGGGTCTAGTCATTTTTAGTGATTTAACCAATTAATTCATGTCCCCCCAGAATATTTTCCTTCTGATTAACCGAACATCAGCATATTTGGGACTCATGTCCTTCTGTCTAAGTCAGCCTAATTCAGTCAGTCAAAAGAAAAAAGAATGGTTGATGAAATATTTAAAATGATACAAGTTTTATTTTTTTTTTAAGTCTGGACACTTTAAAAGTGTTTTTAAAATTACATAGAGTATTTATTACTATAGCTGTCACTCAAGTTTTATAATGGGATATCAAGCTAATTTATTTACTTCTTGAAAGAGCACCATTCCACTTGAATCTTGAATGGCAACATAGTTATATATTATACGTGTATTTGTGCAATGTAAAAATTAAAATCAATGCCTACCTTTATGGTTACTAATCAATGACAATTAAAATACAGTGTTCAGGGTAAAGAAACTAAATTTACATGTGTTAATGTATGACCATTATTGATTCAAAAATGTAACCATTTACTTGACTATGTACCTAATAATAGATTCAGAGGCAAAATATTATGGTAAAGAGGATCTAAGATCTTGCCTTCTCTGACATAACTGTTGAGTCTTTTTTTTAGAAGTACTTCTAACATGGGAATATTTTAAAAATATATTTTTCTTTTATATATTTTTCTTATTTTATTTCTTATTTTTAGTTTATTTTATTCATCAAACTAAATAATAATTTTTATTTTCCAGAATTCCAGTCTCTGATTTCTCCTTTTGCCTTCAGTATTTTATGGAAACTTCACCTATTCCCACATCTTTATTTTCTTATTCACTTGCTCACCATCTCAGCTGGAGTCACCAACTCACCTCTTCATTCACTCATACCATGTTTAAAGCACTGTTTGCAGGATTTCAAACCCAGACTCCTGGAGGGTAGGAACCTGATCTGGAAACACTTTTTCTTAAAGCTAAAAACATGAGATTAATAAAATCTTCCTCTGCATCTAAATCATGGGTTCCATTGGTGAGTTCTAGCTTCCTATTATTCTTTGACTATGTCTCTCAGTGGTAAACAGCAAATGCCTCACTCTCCAAATGTGCAAGTTACATGTATAATCTTCAGCACTTATAAATGGGTTACATGATGTAGGGGAAATAAATTTGGAGGTTAAAGTAACTAATGAGATGACCTTAACAGAGAGAAATCACTGCAGATTGTGTAATGGAATCACAAAGAGTCTTATGGTATCAGAGGAAGGCAGAGGAAGAGAGTCAGAGACAAAGATTAGAATAGAGGGCGGTGCCTGTGCCTCTCAAAGAAGTAGGGCGCTGGCCCCATATGCCAGAGGTGGTGGGTTCAAACCTAGCCCTGGCCAAATACTGCGGAAAAAAAAAAAAGATAAGAATATAGAGACTCAGTGCTACTGGCTTTTAAGAACGAGGATGGACCCATGGGCTAAGAAATGTATGCATTCTCTAAAGCTAGAAAGGTCAAGTAAAGAGATTCTCTTCCAGAGTCTACAGAAATCATCCTACCCTGCCCACCACTTGACATTAGCCCAGGGACACCAGTATCAGACTCCTGAACAACAAAACTGCAAGATTTGATCAAAATATTTCTGAATGTATATGAAGCACATTCTGCCCTATGATTGCACCAATGTACACAATTATATTTAATAAAATTATTTAAAAAAACTGCAAGATTTGGTATGTTTCAATTTTTAATGGTAGTAACAGAAGACAACCCCCCCTCCCTTGCAATACTTCTCTTTAGCTCCCCTGCTCCTTCCTGGCTCCCGCTCATGTTGGTTTCCCTTTCAAAGAGCCCCCCGTCATTCTCCATCTACACTCAGCAAACTTACCTTCTCTCATTCTTTTGATTTCATTGCATAATTTTCAGTGGTTCTCAGACACTCATCTTTGTGTTCTACCAAAGACTAATTAAAGCATTGACTATATGAACCTTTAAAAGAATTCTCCCCACGGGAATACAGACTCGTCCAGTTTTCAGATTCTCTGCTCTGACTGAAAACTGGGTATTCCATCAACACCATTTTTAGTATCTTTCTCCTTTAGAAGCTTTTTCTGAAGAAGTAGGAGTTGTGAATATGTTTGTAATTGTGTTGCTGTTTCCAAACATTTTTAAAGCCTATTTGTAAAATACCCCCTTTAGTGAAGCTCATTCCAACTGTATGTAGTTTTTCCTCCTGTCTTCTTTTACTGTCTTCTATTTCTAGGTCATCCTCTCAATTCATTTTAGTTGTGGAATTTAAAATTTTCTTTTTAGTCTAACTCCTACCATAATTCTGGGATACTTCCATACCACCCTCTTAGGATACATCAGCCTCTCTTTATTAGACAGTGATTCTCAGCCAGGCAAGGGAGAGGCTCTGTGGAATTGACCACTGCAGACACGGTAGACAGTTATCTTAGTCTCCAAAGGGGTGAAAAAGATTGATTGTTTCATCTGTGTGTTTGATTATCATCTCTTTTCTATCTATTATATGCTCTCTACCTTTCCCCATGGTTTTGTTATTTCACCTTTTATTCTGTAAATTATACTTCATTGGAATTCCCTCTTTCATAGACTGTGTTTGTATTTTCTGAGGGTTCAATTTTTAACTCATGGAGTGGAACAATATCTTATTTTATTTCTGCTTTCTTTCCTGGCACAGTCAGAAGAATGTTCTATATCTCTGAAGGAAATGTCCTTCAGATACAGAAAAGTCCTTGCACAAGTTAAGGTAAGATGTGGAAATTTCAGGAGAAGTCATGGTCAGGGAAGAGGGCACAGTGCACTGTTTCCGCTCACATTGGCCCAACACCACGCAGCCCTCAACATCTCATTCTTGGTCTGCTGAGGCAATAGTTGTTGCAAATAGAAATCTTCAATCTCTTTTACTTCCAGCTTTCCTCCCATTAATCTAAGGAAATTTCCCTTCAGTTCAGAGAAGTGGCCAATTTTTCCTGATATTACCCATCTACACTTTGAAAACACAAGTTAAAAAACATGCTTATGGCCTGTAAGCTTTCTTCAGATGTAGCTCCAGGCTTGCTCTCTCATTCTCAGCCGGGCTTGCCATCCATCTGCTTTTATTCACTTCTTTTCAAGACTTCTTTTATTTTGACAAAATATGGAATTGTTTTCTTAGTCTGGGTATATATGTTTTAGTGATCTCTTTCAATTTCATCATTTCTGCTGCACATTTAAGTAAGAAAAAATATATTTGCTTGTGGTATGTAGGTAACATGTTCTATATCCATGTTTATGCCCCCCTTATTGTTAAAGTTTTCTCTCCTCATTTTATTTAATTTTTTGTTTTACTACAGTAGGGCTTGGACACCTTCCTTTATTAGGAAATCACTTCCTCAGAATCTTCAAAGGAGATTCATTGAAAAGAATGAAACATAACAGAAATTGTGCTTTAAAAATACATTGGAAGAGGGATTGTACCTAACAAAATGCAAACCTTATAACCATGTAACCTAGTTGTTTGTACCCTCACACTAATGCGAAATTTTTTAAAAAGGGAAAAAAAATACATCAGATACTGAAAAGCTAGTCATAAACTATTTAATCATCCGGGCCTATACTGATATGGGATTAATGAAAAAATACAGAGCAGTTTTCTGAATTAGGGAACCATTACACTGACCTTGAGGGTTGAGATGAAAGGGTTGTATGTGATCTGGATAAGTCTTAATGACATAAAGGTTTTTTTTTAAATTTTTTTAAAGATAGGTATAATAGTACTACTCACACAAAAACTTAAATTTCACCTCAAAAAAAATCACAAGACAAAAGAGAAAGCAAT
>CAUYON010079853.1:0-11072 GCA_963573935.1 Arctocebus calabarensis
CATTAGATCCTGCAATCCCATTACTGGGCATCTACCCAGAAGGAAAAGAATCCTTTAACATAAGGACACTTGCACTAGACTGTTTATTGCAGCTCAATTTATAATCGCCAAAATGTGGAAACAACCTAAATGTCCACCAATCCAGGAATGGATTAACAAGTATGGTATATGTACACTATGGAATACTATTCAGCCATTAAAAAAATGGAGACTTTACAGCCTTTGTATTAACCTGGATGGAAGTGGAACACATTATTCTTAGTAAAGCATCTCAAGAATGGAGAAGCATGAATCCTATGTTCTCCATTTTGATATGAGGGCAATTAATGACAATTAATGACATGGAGGGGGTTGAGAAAGGGGGAGAGCAGAGAGAGAAAATATGAAGGGGGGTGGGGAAAGGAAGAGCAGAGAGAGGGAAGGAGCGAGGGGGTGGGGTCTTGGTGTGTGCCACACCTTTTGGGGGCAAAACACGATTGTAAGAGGGACTTTACCCAACAAATGCCATCAGTGTAACCTGGTTTCTTGTACCCTCAATGAACCCCCAACAATTAAAAAAAAAAAACAAAAGTTAATAGTCAGTAAATGATTAATACAATAATGATGCTAATAATGCCAAGAATTCAATAAAGCTGGTTACATTTACCATGTATACTTTTTCAGTCATTTGTTTCCTGGGTATATTCCAAGCAGTAACCTATTTTCTGACTTATTTTTCATCTCTCTCTCTCTCAAAACAGCTCCTTCCGGGGTGGCGCCTGTGGCTCAGTAGAGTAAGGCACTGGCCCCCTATGCCAGAGGTGGAGGGATGAAACCCAGCCCCAGCCAAAAAAAAAAAAAAAGAGAGAGAGAGAGAAGATTAAAAACAGCTTCTTCTGGGTGGCACCTGTGGCTCAGTGACTAGGGCGCCAGCCCCATATACCGAGGGTAGTGGGTTCAAAACTGGTCCTGGCTGAATGGCAATAAAAACATAGCCGGGTGTTGTGCCAGGCGCCGGTAGTCCCAGCTACTTGGGAGGCTGAGGCAAGAGACTCGCCTAAGCCCAAGAACTGGAGATTGCTGTGAGCTGTGATGCTATGCCACTCTACTGAGGGTGATAAAGTGAGACTCTGTCTCTCCAAAAAAATAAATAAAATAAAATAAAAAAATAAAAACAGCTCCTTCTTAACATTTAATACATAATCTAAAAATATTTGTATAATATCCTAAAATATCAATACAGTGGAATTTTTACACCTTACATTTCCTATTTGCTATGTTGAATTCTTCTTAGAGGCAGTTGACTTACTCTCCATTTGCTTATTCCCATTACAGACGCTATGATAGCTCTCTCCCAGGGACACAAAGAACACAAACGAGATAGCTGTGTGACGCTGCTTAGTACAGCCCAAAGTAAAAATTTCTCCTCCTTTCTTCTTCTCTTCTCTCTTCTCTGACTTATTTTCCTATATCCCCTTCTTCATTCTTTCTCAGTTTTAAGTCTTAAATTCATAATATCGTCTTTGAAATCACGTCTGGGGAATCTGTCTCAGTCAAAGGAAGAGCAGTGGCTCTTTGTACGGAATGATGGAAGGAAGGGAAGAGAAGGAAGGGAAAGTGGAAGAAAGAAAGAACAGAGAGAGAAAGGAGGGAGTGAGGAGGACTTGAAATAGGAAGCTTTTCTTTATTGATCCTGTCGGCATTTACGTCTTTGTTTTCTCTCACATGTCTTTCTTTGTCTCTTTGTGACAGGGTCTCGCTCTGTCCCTCAGGCTGGAGTGCACTAGCTGCTGTCTCAAACTGCTGTGCTCAAGAAATCCTCCTGCCTCAGCCTCCGGAGTAGGTGGGACTAGAGGCTCACACCATCATGTCCAGCTAATTTAAAACATTTTTTTTAAGGCTAGGAGACTGGGGGAGGCCAAAGGAGTTCAAGACCAGTGTGAGCAGAAGCGAGACCTAGTCTCTACAAAAATGAAATAATTAGCCAGGCATAGTGGTGGGTGCCTGTAGCCCCAGTGGCTCTGGAGGCTAAGGTGGACAGATAGCTTGACCTCAGGAGTTTGAGGTTGCTGTGAGTTAGACTGAGGCTCTGGCACTCTAGATTTGACAACAGAGGGAGACTCTGCCTCAAAAAATAACAAAACACCAAGAAACAAACAAAAAATTTTTAAGAGACAGAGGCTCGTCTTATTGCCCGGGCTTGTCTCAAATTCTGGCCTCAACTAATCCTCCTGTCTTGACCTTCTTTTTTTTTGAGACAGAGCCTCCAGCTGTCACCCTGGATAGAGTGCTGTAGCATCATAGCTCACAGCAACCTCCAATTCCTGGGCTCAAGCGAGTCTCCTGCCTCCGCCTCCCAAGTAGCTGGGACTACAGGCACCCGCCACAATGCCAGCCATTTTTTTGGTTGCAGCCATCATTGTTGTTTGGCAGGCCCGGGCTGGATTCAAACCCGCCACCTCAGGTGTACGTGGCTGGTGCCTTAACCCATTGAGCCACAGGCGCCAAGCCCTGTCTTGACCTTCTAAAGTGCCAGAATTACAGGAGTGAGCCACCACATCTTGCTTTGCATTTAAAAAATAATACTAAAACATAGTGAAATATGATAAACATTCTGGATATCTGGTAAAATTCTGCAAATAAAATGCCATGTCATATTTAATTACTGTCCAATTCTGTTTAAAAATCTACTTGCATTTGCTGTGATCTAGACATTGACTTAGGAGTATCTAAAATGGATTTTCCCCCCTTTTTCTTTTTTTCTGTAAAATAAGTAGAAGCTCTTAAGATGTAAAATGGATTTTTAAAGTTTAACTTTTATTTTTATTTTGAGATAATTGTAGATTCACAGACTATTGTAAGAATAGTACAGAACTAGCCCGTGCTTTCTTTACCCATTTTCTACAAGTTGTAACATTTCGCAAAATTGTGGGACAATATCCCAACTAGGATATTAACAGTGATAGAGTCAAGTCACACAATGTTTACACTACCACAAGGATCTTCATGTCCTTTGATGGCCACATTCACTTCCCTTTCATTCCCACCCATCCTTAATCCCTGGGAACCATGATCAGCTCTCCATTTTATAATTTCGTAGTTTTAAGACTTTTATACCAACATAAATGGAATCATGTGGCATGTAACCTTTTGCAATGGGCTTTTTTTCATTAGCCTCTGGAGATTCATCTGGAGGTTGTTGAATACATCAGTGGCTCATTCCCTTGTATCACTGACTGGCATTCCATGGTATGACTGTGCTACAGCTGTTTAACAGTCACTCATTCCCAGTCAGCTGTTTTTCTCCCTACTTTTTCTACTATTGCAAATAAAATTGCTATAGGAAGTGATATTTCTGCTTTCATTTCTGTGTGGTAAATGCCGCCAAGTGCAAATTCCTAGGTCACACCATGTATTATAGTTTGATGTTAAGTTTGAAGAAGCTGACAAAATGGGGGCAGCGCCTGTGGCTCATCGAGTAGGGCACCAGCCCATATACTGAAGGTGGCGGGTTCAAACCCGGCCTCAGCCAAACTGCAAAACAGAAAAATAGCCTGGCTTTGTGGTGGGCGCCTGTAGTCCCAGCTACTCGGGAGGCTGAGGCAAGAGAATCGCCTAAGTCCAGGAGTTGAAGGTTGCTGTGAGCTGTGTGACGCCACAGCACTGTACTGAGGGCGATAAAGTGAGACTCTGTCTTTAAAAAAAAAAAAAAAAAAGAAGCTGACAAAATGAAGCTGGATGTGGTGGCTCACACCTGTAATCCTAGTGCTTTGGGAGGCTGAGGCAGGTGGATTGCTTGAGCTCAGGAGTTGGAGACCAGCCTGAGCTAGACTGAGACTCCTTTCATACTAAAAATAGAAAAAAAAAAAAAAAAACTAGTTGGACATTGTGGAGAGCGCCTGTAGTCCCAGCTATTCTGGAGGCTGAGGCAAGAGGATTGCCTAGACCCAAGAGTTTGAGGTTGTTGTGAGCTATGACACCACCATACTCAACCCCAGGGCAACTGAGTGAGTGTTTTTCTCAAAAAACAAACAACAATAACAACAACAACAATAAAAAGGAAAACCCCAAATGTTTTCCTGAGTAGCTTTATCATTTTGTATTTCCATAGATTTTCTGCAACTATCATTTAATGATGTCATTTAGTTTACCTTAGCCCTTTTTATGTAATTATAGTGATAACTTTTCATGGTTTTGATTGGCATTTCTCTAAAATCTAATTATGCGATGTACTTATATACCATCTGAATATCCTCTTCTGTTTTATTATTCACTGTGTTCATACCTCCACCAGCCTTGATACTATAGCTACCCAATAAGTCCTGAAGTCAGGTGGATTGATTCTTCCCACTTAATTTGAGCAGAGAGAGGGAAGGAGCAAGGGGGTGGGGTCTTGGTGTGTGCCACACCTTTTGGGGGCAGAACACAATTGTAAGAGGGACTTTACCTAACAAATGCAATCAGTGTAAACCTGGTTTATTGTACCCTCAATGAATCCCCAACAATAAAAAAAAAATAAAGAAAAAAACTGCTTATTTTTCCTATTCTTTTGCCTTTTCACATAAATTTTGGAATAAATTTTCTATATCTACAATTTTTTTGAAGGATTTTGATAGGAATTGTGTTTATATTGAGTCTTTCAATTCATGAATGTAATATATCTCTACATTTACTTAGATTTTCTTTGATTTCTTTCATCAGTGTTTTGCAGCTTTCAAAATATAAGTCCTGTATATGTTTGACATATTTATATCGAAATGTTTAAAAAGTCCTGTATATGTTTGACATATTTATATCGAAATGTTTAAGTGTTATCATGTTTGTAATTTTGAAGTTTGTGTATTATAGTGGGTATAAAGAAATACCACTGATAAATGTGTATCTTTTTTCTTTTTTTTTTTTGAGACAGAGTCTCAGTATGTCACCCTGGGTAGAGAGCTGTGGTGTCACACAGCTCACAGCAACCTCTAGCTCTTGGGCATAAGTGATTCTCTTGTCTCAGCCTTCCAAGTAGCTGGGACTAACAGGCACCTGCCACAATGCCTGGCTATTTTTTTCATTCAGCCTCTGGAGATTCTGTAGAATGTATCAGTGGCTTATTCGCGTGTAGTTGTCATTGTTGTTTGGCAGCCCCAGGCTGGATTCAAACCAGCCAGCTCTGGTGTATGTGGCTGGCACCCTAGCCGCTGAGCCACAGGCACCGAGCCAACATGTATATCTTTTATCCTGAAATCTTGCCGAATTTATTAGTGCTAGGGGTTTTCCTATAGATTCATTGAGATTTTCTTTCTTTCTTTTTTTTCTTTTGAGACAGAGCTTCAAGCTGTCACCCTGGATAGAGTGCTATGGCATCACAGCTCACAGCAACCTCCAATTCCTGGGCTCAAGTGAGTCTCCTGCCTCCACCTCCCAAGTAGATGGGACTACAGGCGCCTGCCACAACACCTGGCCATTTTTTGGTTGCAGCCGTCATTGTTGTTTGGTGGTCCCAGGCTGGATTCGAACCCTCCAGCTCAGGTGTACGTGGCTGGCACCTTAGCCCATTGAGCCACAGGTGCCAAGCCTCTTTTTTTTTTTTCTCAGTTTGTCGCCCTCTGTAGAGTTTGTGGCATCGCAGCTCACAGCAACCTCCAGCTCTTGGGTTTAAGCAATTCTCTTGCCTCAGCCTCCTGAGTAGCTGGAACTACAAGTGCCTACCACAATGCCTGGTTATTTTTTTGTTGCAATTTGGCTGGGGCTGGGTTTGAATCTGCCACCTTTGGTGTACGGAACCGGCGCCCTACTCACTGAGCCACAGGCGCTGCCCACATTGAGATTTTCTACATAAACAGTCATGTTATTGGCAAATAAGGGAGGTTTTATTTCTTCCTTTGTGATCTGTTTGCCTTTTATTTCTATTGCCATATTGCAGTAGTTAAACTGCCAGCATTAGGTTGAATTAAGAGAAGTGAATATAGACATCCTTGTCTTTCTAAATTAAATATAACATTGACTATCTTTTTAAAACAGATGTTTTTATGAAGTTGAGGAAGGTCCTCTCATTTTATTTTTCTGAAAATTTTTATTATGAATGAGTATGGAATTGTGTTAAATGCTTTTTTTCTTCTCTGATTGAAATGAACATGTGATTTTTCTTTTTTAGTTCATTAATATAGATAATGTTAACTTTTGAATTGGATTGAGCCAGGCTTGCATCTCTGAAATAAATCATACTTAGCCATAATGTTTGGTTCTTTTTATATATCGGTGAACTGTATTTGCGAATATGTTGTTAGGGAATTTTCCATCTCTATTGTACTGTTATGGTCTAGTTTTAGTATTAGGGTAATGCTAGTTTTATAAAATGATTTGAGAAATGTTCTATTTTCTGAAGGTATTGTGTAGAATTGCTGTGATTTCTTCTTTAAATGTTTGGTTGAATTTGTCAGTGAAATCTGGGCCTACCTATTTCTATTTTGAGAGTTTTAAAATTATAAATGAAATTTCTCTAATAGTTATAAAACTATTCAAATGTTCTATCTCATTTGTGTTTTCAAGTTCTAGTTTGTGTTTTTTGCAAGTTGGCCCATTTCATCAGAGTTGTCAAACTTAACGCATGCAGAGGTCATTGTTGTATTATCTTATTATACTTCTGATGTCTTAGGGGCTGATGTGACGTCTGTTTTAGTCTGTTGTTGTTCTCTCTTTTGTCTTTATTAGCCTTACCAGAGTTTTGTCAACTTTATTCATCTTAATCCCTACCCAGCTCTTTCATTGGTTTTCTGTACTGGTTTTCAATTTTATTATTTTTTACTCTTTATTATTTTCTCTTATCTACTTGCTTTGGGTTTATTATGCTTTTCTTTTTCTAGGTTTTTCTTTTTTTTATTTTATCTTTTTTTTCAATTAACATGTATTTTATTATTCTTCATTATTCTAGGTTTTTGAGATGGAATCTTTAGCTTATTGATTTGATACTTTTTCTGTTTTCTAATGCATGCTTTAAAGCTATAAATTTCCTTCTCAGCACACTTAAGCTGAATAACATAAATTTTGATATGATGTATTTTTATTTTCTTTCAGTTCCACATATTTAAAAAATTTCCCTCGAGGTTTTCTTTCTGATTCACAAAATATTAGAAGTATATTGTTTAGTTTTGAAGTGTTTGGTGCTTTTTCGGTTTACCTTTCTGGTACTGATTGCTAGTTTGATTTCATTGTGTTCAGTACATGCTGTATGATTTTAATTCTTTGAAATTTGGCAAGGTTTGCTTCATGGTGCAGAGGATGGTCTATCTTGGCATATATTTTACAGGCACTTGAAAATAATGTGTGTTCTTCTGTTGTTGGGTAGAATGCTCTATAAATGTTGGGTAAACCTTGATGGTGTTGAGCTTTTCCACATCTTTGCTGATTTTCTGTTGAGTTGTTCAATCTGTTGTTGAGACAGGTATTGAGATCTTTAACTGTAATTGTGGAGACAGCTATTTCTTCTTTCAGTTAGTTCAGTTTCTGCTTCATATATTTTATAGCACTGTTGTTTGAAGCATGTACATTTGGGAAGCATATACATTTACCAAAAAAGACAGCAATCCTTATATTATGTCTCTTCCTATTTCTAGTAATTTTCTTTCCCTGTACTCTATATTATCTGATATTAATTAACATGGTCATTCCTATTTCCTTTGATAATGTTTTCCCCATCCTTTTACTTTTAACCTGTCCTTATTGTTATATTAAGGTATATGTCTTATAAACTGCATATACTTGGGTCACATTTTTAAAATTGTGCCAAGTCTGTCTTTTAATTGCTGTATTTAGACTATTTATATGTGATGCAATTGTTATATCAGAACTAAGTCTATTAGTTTATTTTTTCTTTTCTGTGTTTCCATTTTATTTGTTTTCTTTTTCCTGCCTGGAGAACATTTGAACATTTATAGAACACCCAGGAATTTACCTATAGTATACATATTTGAGTGTAGCTCCTTGTGTAGCTTTTTAAGTGAATATACATAAAACTTAACAAAGTCTATGAGTGTCATTTATCAGTGTGAGTGAAGTGTAGAGAAATTACTTCCTTTATATTCCTTTACTCTTTTCATAAGACTCTTAAATATTTCCTTTATATACATTTGGAATCTTATTAGATAATTTTATAACTTTTCCTTCTAACTTCAAAAAGAATTTAGAAAACTGAGGAGGAAAATAAAAATTTATTGTTTTTGCCCATATTTTTTGTTCACTGTGTTCCTTCTTCTTTCCTGGTATTCCAAGTTTCCTTCTTTTAACATTTCCTTTCTGTTTAGACAACTTCCTTTAACAGTTCTTATAAGGGTAGGTCTGTTGGCAACCAATTTCCTTTATTTTCATTCATCTGAGAATGTTTGGCTTTTCCCTTCAGTCTTGAAAGATATGTTTGCTGGGAATAGGATTCTGGTTTAACAGATATTTTCTTTTAGAATTTGATAAATGTGGTTCCATTTTCTTTTGCCATCTATAATTTATAATGAGAAATCTGCTGTTATTTGAATTGTTTTCTCTTATAGTTCCCTTTTTCTCTTTCTGCTTTCAGACTTTTTTCGTTTTTAGTTCTCAGAAGTTTGACTCTAATGTCTTGGCCTAGGTTTCCTAGAGTGTGTTTTTGAGCTCAGTTGCGTGAATTTAAAGTTATGAAGCCCGTACACTGTACTCCATGATTGAACTAATGTACACAGTTATGATTCAATTAAAAAAAAAATAAAAAGTTATATACCTCTTACAAATTTGTAAAGTTTTCTATACATATTCTTTGAGTACTTTTTATCATTACTGTCTTCTTTCTCTTCTCTTCCTGGGGCTCTAATGATAAACATGTTATAGCTTTTGTTATAGTCTCACAAATCCTTGAGGACTTTTAAACCACCTTTCACTTTTTTAACCCCTCTGTTTTTTGGAGTAATTTCTACTGTTCTATCTTCCAGTACATTGATTCTTTCTTCTAACCCCCCATTTGGCTGTTGAGCCCATACATTTTATTTTGGTTGTTACATATTTTCATTTGGTTATTCTATATATTTTGTATTTCTTTGTATTTAAGTGTATCAGATAATTCTAACATCTCTGTCATCTTGGTATTGGCATCCTTTGGTGTTGGGCTTTCTTCTTCTTGGTATGATAAGTGATTTTTGTTTAAGATTGGAACATTTTTGGATATTCTGTTACTAGAGTCTGGGTCTTAAAGGTCTTTTTGTTTTAAATGGATTTCTCTGATACCACCAAGGCAAGGAGGGCACTGCTTCAGCATGGCTACATTGAGGTAGAGATCCAGCTACCCCACAAAGGTCAGTGGGGAGGAGGTCTTTGTTATTGTTGGGTAAGGAGTGGGAGTTCGGGCTCCCCACCTGGCCTCCACTGACATCATTGATGGTGGAGGGGGGAGGGAGAGAGCATTTGACTTTGTTAGTGCTGGACAATGATACAAGTTCAGATACTTCACTAGGCCTCCTGTAATACGGTTTCACTGGGAAGTGGTAGGAATGCTTCATTATTGGGTGGATGTGAAAGTCCAGACTTCCCACATGGTGTCCAATGACTCTGTGTGAGCGAAGCTTGTGTTTGGCAAGTGGTGCTGAAACTCCCAGTTCTCTCTGTGGCCTTCTCTATCACTGCTCTTGGGGTTGTGTTGGAATGCCTCATTGCATTCCATTCCATGGAACGCCTCATTGCATCCCCCCTGGTGAGGGGGGACTATCTGTTCCCCACTCAGCCTTTGCTGGTATGAATGGGGATGGGATTACAATTGTTTTCTGTTGTTTTTGATTGTAGTAGAGCAATTACTGAAAGTTTCTATAAGTTTTCTGTCTTGCTAGGATCATCCTCTCCTGTTCCTTTGCCTAAAGGGAGCCAAAATCTTGGGACTTTTAAGGGGGGGGTTCTTTCCTTGGGGCATTTTTTGGGTCTACATTGGCATTTTTAGGTTGCTAGTTCTTTAGCAAGTCAAAAATATATGAGGCAGAAAGACAACCTAGGAAACATACACTGTGTTGTTCTTTGGGTCCTGAGTTCCTTGGCTGGTTTCCTTCACTTGTCTACCTTTCAGTCTTCTGTTTGGCTAGATGTATGGTGTCTAGTCCATCTTCCTAGAAGTGAAAGTCCCATAAAATGGAAATTTTAGCAAATAGTCACTTAATTTTGTTTACATCTTACTTTAGATGTCCAGGTAGTCGTTTCAAACATCACAATTCATCATTTGATCCCTCCTCCTTCCCCACCTCCCTCACCTAGGACAAGTATATTTGAAGTCAAGTAAGGGTAAAAGTTGTAGTATAGCTCATAGTATTTTTACTGTAGTATTTTATATTGGTGATGAATTCTTCACAGTAATACTTAGTAATTATTAGTTAATTCTGTTAGAGAGGGAGAAGTATAGTGATAACATGGATTTTTGCTTGCTGGGTAATGCTTAAGACTATTTTGCATCTAAACATTATTGAAGTTGCTCACAAGGGACAGATAATTTAATATTGACACAACTTAAAAAAAATTGAAAAGGCATAAATCAGAGCAATGAGATTCTCAAGGCTGTTAATATTAATGGAGAAACCTTTTGGGAAGAATGGTACATAATCAAAGAAGCCAGGAACCCTAGATGTAAATGATGAGACTCGTTAATGATTTAAAAATTGGTTATTTTGTTTCAATCACTTTTAAAGTCAGACTATGCTACATCCTTAGAAAAAGTGCATGTCTTTATAACAGTATATAGAATGCAGAATTCTTAGTATAAAAAGGATCAAAATCTGTACAGAACAAGATATACTTATTTTGGTTTTGTATACAAAGAATCAAAATAGTATTAAACTTAATTTCTGAAAATAAAATGAGCTCTTGCCTAAATCACATGTCATCAATATTTATTAATAAAACGTGTACAGGAGGAGCCAAGATGGCGGTCTGTAGCCAGCTTTCTGCAGACGCGCCTGTCCAGAAGGAGAGTTAAAGGACAGAAATTTAGCAAGAAAGCCAACGGTTTGGAGCTGAGCCAAGAGACAAGGTTGAGGAACACACATCAACCCTATTGGAGCGACCTGCGACCCCAAGGATACAAATAAAAGGTACAGAGCACATCACCA
>CAUYON010079854.1:0-32583 GCA_963573935.1 Arctocebus calabarensis
ACTCTAGCCTGAACAACATAGCTAGCCTCTGCCTATGAAACCAACAAAAAAGATTATCTTGGCAGCTAAAGTGCCAGCCACGTACACCTGAGCTGGCAGGTTCGAATCCAGCCCGGGCCCGCCAAACAACAATGACGGCTGTAACCAAAAATGGCTGGGCATTGTGGCGGGCGCCTGTAGTCCCAGCTACTTGGGAGGCTGAGGAGGGAGACTTGCTTGAGTCCAGGAATTGGAGGTTGCTGTGAGCTGTGGTGCGACAACACTCTATCCAGGGTGACAGCTTGAGGCTCTGTCTCAAAAAAAAAAGAAAGAAAGAAAGAAAGAAATTTCAGGTCTCTCCTTGGCCCCCTAAGATCAGGGCAAGAGACCCTGTCCCTGCCTATCTGCCCTATCCTAGGCAGAACTCTAGGATGACAGTGGGTGAGGGAGGAGCAAATTAAAATTCAGAGCGGAAGGCCAGCCGCAGTGGCTCACACCTATAATCCTAGCACTTTGGGAGACCAAGGCGGGTGGATTGCTTGAGCTCATGAGTTGAAGACCAGCCTGAGCAAAAGTGAGATTCCGTCTCTACTAAAAATAGAGAAACTGAGGCAAAAGGATCGCTTGAGCCCTAGTAGGAGGTTGCTGTGAGCTGTGATGCCACAGCACTCTACCCAGGGTGACAGCTTGAGGCTCTGTCTCAAAAAAAAAAAAAAAAAATTCAAAGTGGAAATGGTGATGGTGCAGCAAAAATGCAAAAACAGAATAGCCTGTCATGTGAAAGTTGTCAGGATGTTGAACACAAGGAGGACAGTGACAAAACTACCACCCTCATAGGACCAGAAGGAGGGAGCTCTAGTCGATAACAATGTGGCTTTCCTGAAAATGGGAAGTTCCAGCTCTGAGTGCGGGTGCTGTGTGTAAGAGGGGTCAGAGTGTGTAGGAAAGTGCTGGAACTCACTGCTTAGTTAAGATCATCAAGTCTGGCTCAGCACCTGTACCTCAAGTGGCTAGGGCAGCCATATACACTGGAGCTGGCAAACAACAATGACAACTATAACCAAAAAATAACTGGGCGTTGTGGTGGGCGCCTGTAGTCCCAGCTACTTCGGAGGCTGAGGCAAGAGAATCACTTAAGGCCAGGAGTTAGAGGTGGCTATAAGCTGTGACGCCATAGCACTCTACCCAGGGTAACAGCTTGAGACTCTGTCTCAAAAAAAAAAAAAAGAACACCAAGTCTTTGCAATGTTTAGTGCTCACTAATGAGTTAGTCCTGGGTCCAGGAGGACCATACTGCCTGCCTAGCGGTCCAAAGGACCTTCAGACGTCTTTAGATCTTTGAGGCCCACCAGTCTTGCAGTTCAGAGAGGTTAGTAAGACCTGGGCCACCAGCCAGAGTTGGCTGCTGACCTGGGAGGAGAGTGGGCTTACCAGAGCTGCTACAGAAGCCTGACCAAACTGCCATAGGTGACCCCAAGATTTGGGACTAACTGCATTGGAACCAAGGTGCCTGCCCTGGCCTTTCTGAAGTAAAGGCCAAGTCCTCTGAGGAGGCCTCATGCAGTTGGTGGTGGGGCTGGTCATTCCCCAGGGCCACCACTGTGTTGGTGTTGCCTTCCAGAAGGACCTGCTCAGGGCTTGGAGAGTATCTTCTCCCCTTGAATTCCTGGAACCCCTGAGGGCCTAGGGTCCCAGCCTCTGGGTTGGACTCTCCTGGAATGTCTCTGAGGGCACAGGCTGCCTTAGCTGCTCTGCCCAGGTATGGGGGTAGGGTTCCTGAGGCCTGACTGGGGGCTCCCTTTGCCCTGGAGCCTTCGACTTCCTTTGCCTTAAGCAGCCCCTCTCCTCATCCCTGCTCCTGTCTTCTCTGTGGCTGGAGGAAGCTGTGGGCGGAGTGGAGAGAACTGCCCCTGTCTCCTCTTGTCTTTGCTGCTTCTCCTGTGTGAGAGCTAGAAACAAGTTGACCTTTGACCCCTTCTGGAATTCAGGGCCCTGGGGGGGATGCTTGTACTAACTCCCACCACTTCCCCTATGACATAAGCACTATGGCAGCTGCCTTGGCCTCTGGCTTGGCCCTGCTGCCCTTCCTTCCACCAGAGACTACCCATGGCTGCCTGCTTCCCACTTTCTCTGCCTCAGGCCTAGGATCCTGGCTATGACCTCTGCTTTGCTCCCTGTCTGAGCTTAATGGCTCATCCTTCCACTCCCCTCCTGGCCTATGTGCCACTGTCCACCAGGATACATACTGCTGGCTGGACCTCCTCACCCTGTGAGCCTCTCCTTCCTCGGTTCTGCAATTGGTTTTTGAAGTGAGGGAGCCGGGCCCTCAGTTAGTTGGAGGTCAAGACTGCAGCCACAGAGTGAGGCTTTCACCCTTGCTGGAGCCATAAGTTGCACTCTAGCCAGAAAATACTCAGACTCTGGTTGTTTCTGTGGCCAAGGGTGTGGGAGGAGGCCTTAGTCCAGCCTGGCAGGTCTGCCCCTTGTATGCCTGGAGCCACTGCCTGTGAGAACTAGCTGGTGACCGGGGCTGGTGTGGTGGGCACAGTAGGGCAGACAGAGGGAGGCCTGGGTTCGGGCTACCTCTAAACCCTGCTAGGGGCCTGGGCTGGCTGAGCTGTGTAGCCGTCACTCTGTTCAGTGCTTGTCCAGGGATGCTGGGAATTGCTGGGGGGAGGGAAGACACAGGATGTCAGCTGGTTCTTATTGTCTCACTCCAAAGTGCCAAGAAGCCTTTTTCAGTCCAGAGAACTGAAAACTAGAGAAAATGGGCCTCTTCTCTTGCTTGTGTTCAAATTTCCCCACAGTGCTTCACCAGGGGCAGGACCTGGGTTAGGGGGACCCAAAGATTGGGAGGGTTTTTTCCCCAAGTTCTCCCTCTGGGCCAGATGATGTCACTTGGCCGCTTCTCTTCTTGGCTTCTACTTTGTGGGGTTGGGCTGGCGTGCTCGTGCACTGACTCCCTCTCTCCCTTTGCCTCTATCTCTCACATTGTTTGGTGGGTCTGATTGTCTGAGAGTGGAGATCTTTGGATGGGAGGCGGAGAGGGTGAAGATAGGAAGCCTCACCTTTCCCCGAGGTTGCTGCTCTGGATGGGCCCCTTCTGGGGGCCTGGAATGAATACCTCCTGGGAACCGCTCTAGTCACCAGGGTCCCTCTGTGTGCAGTACAGCCCTCACTGCTCTGCTCTCCCCCTCCTTCCTCACAGTGCCTGGAGAAGTTCCCTGTGATCCAGCACTTCAAGTTCGGGAGTCTGCTGCCCATCCATCCTGTCACGTCTGGCTAGGAGGGGCCAAGCCACGGAGCCTGAGCCACCCAGTTCTTGGGCTCACCTTCCCCACCCCAGCCACGGTCCCCTCCCTACCCCCTTCCTCTGTTGTTTCTGTTTGATTAGAGGCTGTTTACTGGGTGGGATGGTGAGCGCAGAGTGCGGGGGCCTCAGAGCATAAGGCTGAAGGACCCAAGTTGTGAGAAGTGATCAAAGTGTGGCGAGTTTCCTAACCTGCCCTGTGGTAGATGGGCACAAAGAGAGGGACTAGGCCCTGGTCCTGGGCCACCCTCTCCTGTCCTGGCGTCCTGTTCTTCCTTCCCTCCTGACGAGTCTCATTTTGAGGCCAGGGCTATTTTATGAGCCAGCAGAGAGGGCAGAGTCTGCTGCTGCTTCCCTCGCTTTCCCTTCCCACAGTGATGCCTCCGATGTCTCCAGGGTTAGAATAGTTGTTCCTTGCAGGGTGGGTCCCAAGCCGTGCTGAGTGGGTGTTGTGGCCTGCCGGGCTGGAGGCTGAGGCTGACAGCCAGCATTGGGTGGGGTGGGGTGGGTTGGCGGTCTTAGTTGTCCGGGGCTGGTGGTGCTTCCAGGCTTCGTTTTATGTTGCCCTCCTGCCCTCATTAGCCAGAGGAGCTTCACCTTGGCTTTTTGCTCTCTGGCCATTGGTTTTGTTGGGTTTCCTGGCCATGGCCACACATCCTCCCTTTCCTACTCCCAATCCAAGAGTAGCCCAGCTGTGGAAGCTGCCCTTTTGGATAGACACTGGGCTCCTGGCAGGCCCTGGCTAATTGAGTGAGGCCTGTCTTTCCAGAACTTCCCTGGCAGAGGAGAGGTGGCAGAAACTCAGGCCCAGCCCAGCTTCTACTCCCAACAGGCTGGTCAGGTGGTGGGTAGGTGGGCCCAGAGATAGCAACCTCGCTCCCTTGTTCCCCCCTTCCCAAACCTGCCCTTTGCCTATATGGGATGAGGTAAGTGATAGTCCCCAAGCCAAGGCATTGGCTCGGAGGATGGGCTGGGCCAGGCAAGGGCTGGGTGGGCCCACTGGGGGATGAGGGGACCTGGCAGCAGCATGCCAGTTCCTGAGGTTTCTCTTAGGGGTCCCCCTGCCCAGGCCTGCTCTTTTCCACCACCCCTCCTAAATCTGGGTGCACACACCCTTTGGAAAGGGGGAGCACTGAGAAGCACAACATAGGGGCTTGACCTAGAATCTTGCTGATGGTCTGGGCAGAGGCTGGGACAGGAGCCACAGAGTTGCATACGTAGTTTCCTAGGGGAGGCCAGTGCCTGCCTTCCTCCCAGGACCGGACCATTGCCTTCCTGGCTCCTCCCATGTACTCAGCCCCTTGCGCCTTCATTGCTGTTTGGATTAAAGCCTCTGTTTTGCACCTGTCACCTGTGTGCGATTTGTCTTTTCATGCCATGTTCTTGTCCCATCCCAGCACAACTGTTTAACCCCCATCAGATACCCTTTTGAGCCATAGTGTCTGGGACTTGAAGTCTTTCAGTTTGGGTTAAGCCTGAACCGGGTCTGTCCCCTGGGCAGTGGGACACTGGCAAAGTGGGCTCTGAACAAAGACCTGGGTTGCAATCTTAGCTACAGAGTTGTAAGTAAATTTTAGAATTTTTCTGAGCCCTGGTTTCCTCATCTATAAAATGGGGACAGTCACAGGGTGACTTCCTGGAATAGACAACAGATATGAAGTTCCTGACCCATGGCCTGCCACATAACAAATCTTCATGCCCACAGTGGCCATCTCTGGGGAAAGCAGCCCTCTGGGCTCCAGGCTCAGCCCGAAGCTGGCCAGAGGGAGCCTTTGGGTGGGACGAGCAATTGTGGTTATTTATTTACTTTTTTTTTTTTTGCAGTTTTTTTTGGCCAGGGCTGGCTTTGAACCCCCCACATCCAGCATATGGGACCAGTGCCCTACTCCTTTGAGCCACAGGTGCTGCCCTTATTTACTTATTTTTTAGACAAGAGTCTCACTATGTTGCCCTCAGTAGAGTGTCATGGCATTACAGCTCACAGCAACTTCAACTCTTGGGCTTAAGCGATTCTTTTGCCTCAGCCTCTCAAGTAGCTGGGACTACAGACACCTGCCACAGTGCTCAGCTATTTTTTTGTTGCAGTTGTCATTGTTTAACTGGCCTTGGCTGGGTTCGAACCTACTATCCTCTGTGTATGTAGTTGGTGCCATAACCACTGTCCTATGGGTGCCACCGAGCCTGCAGTTGTGGTTTTTAAGGTGATAGCCCTCTATTTGCCCTCCCCACTCCTCTGTCCCTGGTGGGCTGGGGCTGAGTCTGGGGCTGCTGAGCCCGGAGATAGCTGAGATGCTCTGATACTCCTATTTGGAGAACAAGAGCCTTTGGTCTTCCTCCTGGTCTGAGAGGCCTTGCTCTGGGGACAGGAGACCCTCAGCTCCAGGTTACCTTGCACCCCTCAAGGGAGGCTTGTGGCCAAGAGCCCTGCCTCTGGAGTTGGGCACACTGAGTTCAAGCCCAAGTCTGCTTCCTAACTGGGAATCCTTTTGTTGTTGTTTTTTTTTTTTTTGTATGGCAATTATACTTTATTGCTTTAGGTAGAGCTTTGTTTTCAGCTATAACTGGGAATCCGTGACAGCTCTCTCTGATTCTTGGCTTCTTGATCTATAAGATGGACATAATGGTACATCACAGATCTTGAAGTTTCATTCATTTTGCAACTAGTGGCTGTATATTTCTCATGATGATAGTAACTCCGCAAGTAATGTATTGCAGAGAAAATGGCAATTAGAAGGGATGTGGGGAGGAGAGGTTACTTGACTGGGAGGGTCAGGAAAGACACCTTAAGAGACTTCTGAGCTGAGACCCCACAGAACTGCTGTGGAGAGCTATGGGCAGTTGGGAGTTTAGGGCCCAGAGGGCTAAGGGTGGCGACCAGGGGTCAGGCTCCTAGGGCTGCCCTTACAGGCTCTACTGAGGAGTTTGGAATGTATTCTGTGGGAAGATGCTGGAAGGTTTTGTGGGTGAGAAGGGCCTGAGTGGGTGGGGTAAGAGAGGAGCTGGAACAATTTGGGAGGCTGTAGTTGCCAGTGGGACGCAGGATGGTGGCTGGGGTGAGGGTTCAGGGTGGAGGTGGTGGGGAGTGGTCAGATTCAGGCTGCATTTGGAGGTGTGGGTGGGAAAAGATCAGCCAAGAAGACCCCTGTTCTTGGCTTGTGTAGCTTGATGCCAGTTATTGTGGGAGACCCCAGGTACCCACAATTGTGGGAGGTCCCAGGTCCCCTGGGAGGGAGCAGAAGAGCAGTGGCCCTGCATCAGGGTGTCCTTGCTGAGACATGCTCCAGTGGGAGAGGAATGGGGACAGCACATGACCCAGTGAGGTCTGCTTGCTGAAGCACAGAGGTGAGGTCCTTGTCCCAGCCACCAGCCTTGAAGTAGGAAAATGGAGCAGCCATCTGATTCCCAAGCCAGACTCTTATTCAGACACCGCTTCTCCCAGGAGTTTTGCTGCAGTGGGAAAAGTGGGCGGGACTCGCGGTCAAGGGCTGGCTTTCTGAAGGTGGAAGAGTGTTCAGGCTGTGAGAGCCCTGGAGACTCAGAGGTGGACCCAGAGATGGAGAGTGATGCTGCAGGAGGGGCCATGGAGGGAGGGTCGACCACCTATCAAGTTGTACTGGGTTTACTTTTGCAGGGAAGCATGAGGCAAGGCCTGCCCATAGTATGGGCACCCAGGATGTGGGCAAGAACTGGGCAGGGCGGGAAGCCACTCAAGCCCTGGGAGATAGGACTTGGGAGGACTCACACCCCCAGCCCATGCTATGGCTAGTATCACCCCTAGAGGCTCAGTGCATCTGACGGAAGCCCTGGGACTGTGGAGGGAGGGCGGACCCAGAGTTAGAAAGGGTGCAGGTGTCACGTCCCAGCTTCCCAGGTCAGACAGGCCCCAGAGAACAAGTTGAACTCAGCAGCTTGTGTTCCTTCCTGGCCCACAGGGCTGGACAGGCCCGCCAAGCTCTTGAGAGGTGAGAAGAAAAACAGCTTTGCCTGAGAGAAAAAGTCTGGGCAAGAGCTGGGGCTGGAAGGACAGAGCAAAGCTGAAGACTTGGTGTACCCAAGACTTGGGCCCAAGTTGACTGCCATGTTCTTCTCGAATCCAACAAGCATTAAACACATGTTACATAAAAGGCAGTTTGGGGAATGCAGAGATTAAAAAGGGTGAGGACTGTGCCTTCCAGAAACTTCCACAGCTGGGCATGGTGGCTCACACCTCTAATCTTAGCACTGTGGGAGGCTGAGGCAAGTGGATTGCTTGAGCTCAGGAGTTTGAGACCAGACTGAGCAAGAGCAAGATCCTGTCTCTACTAAAAATAGAAAATCTAGTTGGGGGCAGCACCTGTGCCTCAAGGAGTAGGGCGCTGGTCCCATATACCAGGGGTAGTGGGTTCAAGCCCAGCCCGGCCAAAACTGCAAAAAAAAAAAAAAAGAAAAAGAAAAACTCACTGGGCATTATGAGTTGCCCAGCTACTTGGGAGGCTGAGACAGGAGGATCTTTTGAGCCCAAGAGATTGCTGTGAGGTATGATGATTCCACAGCACTCTACCCAGGGTGACAGAGTGAGACTCTGTCTAAAAGAAAAAGAAAAGAAAGAAAGAATATCCCACCTTAGTGGGGAAACAGACAGATGGTGGACTAGTTGTGGAGGGAGGTGGATGGTAGCTAGCGATGCAGGCCTGAGGGCCTCTGGGAGGAACTTGGGAAGGCGCTCTGGAGGAGGTGGCATGTGAGCAAGGCCTTGAGTGTCTGGTCAGACCTGGGCCAAGCAGAGGCATGGAGGAGTGGGTGGAAGGGCAGAGTTGCAAAGGCAGATGGGGCTGGCCCAGGAGGGCTTTGAGGCCAGCTGTGGGTCCGCACACCCTACCGCAGATCCCTGTAACACTCTGCTCCTGGCCAGCTCCATCTAATTGCCCCCCCAATGTATGTGCTTAATGTCTTCTCCCCCACTAGAAGATGAGCCACAAGAGGGAGGGGACACTGCTGTATCCCAGTACCCAGCACAGGTTGGTGTGTGTGTGTGTGTGTGTGTGGAGCATGGTGTGTGTATGGGTATGTGATGTGTATGTAGTTGTGTGTGATCGTATGTGGTGTGTGGGAGTGTGTGCATTGTTTCTGGGTGTGTGTGTGGTGTGGAGGGAGTAGGTGTGTGTGGGGTGTATGGGGTGTGTGTGGCTGTGTATGGTGTATGGAGGCATGGTTGTAGGGTGTGGGTATGTATTGTGTGTGTGATGTGTGTGGTGTGTGTGGGTGTGTGGGGTGTGGGTATGTGTTGTATGTATGTATGTGTGGTGGGTGTGTTGTGTGGAGAGTGTGGGCGTGTGGGGTGTATGGGGAGTTTGTGGGTGTGGGGTGTGTGTGGGGGTGTAAGATAGGATCAGGGAGAGGGTAAGGGACTGAGACCCTGATTTAGGAGCCCCAGGCACCTGGCTGTAGTATCCCCAGCACCTGGCTGGGTGCTGGATCAGGTGCTGGGTTAGCAGCCTGCCCCAGTGAGGATCCTGCTTCAGTCCAGGCTGGAGATGTGGGGCTGGGCTGTCACAGGGAAGAGAATATGAGGAGAAGGAAGAGTTCTCAGTGACCCTGGGCACCCCTCTGTGCCTGGGAGGCCCCAGGGAATGATACGATCTGAGCTCAGCTGGGGTGCTAAGTGCAGAGCTCTGGAGGACAGCCATGCCCATCTGGTTGGTTGGGAGGCTGTCAGCTCCGCCAAGCCCCAACCCCAAGTGTGGTGGAGGAGTCCGGGCAGTGAGGACTCTGCTAGAGCCCCAGCTTCAGGCTCCTCTGCCTGAACTCTTGTTCTGTGGGTTCCAGCCACTCTAGCCAAACTCCCTGGGCCACTGAACTGTTCGATCCTGTTCCCAGAGCCCTTCACTCCACTGGGGAACACCTGGCCACTCTTCAGGGCTCAGTTGAGGCCTCACTGTTAGGCCTTACCTGGTCCCCCAGACCAGGGCAGGTGTCCTGGATGTGCTTGCCCGGCTGCCCCACCCCCTCTATGTGCTCAGCACACTCCAGCTAAAGAACGGTATGGGAGAGCCGCTGGGCTCTTTATGGGAGAGGGGCAGCCACCTTGTTGGAAGATGGGGGAGGTCAGGGCTGTTTGCTTGCAAGACACAGCTTCTCTTCAACTGGGGTTCCTTGGTGGGCGCTGGTGATTTGTGTGTGTGGCAGACTAAGACCTGCCCCCAATGCACAGTGCCCACCATGGCTACTCCTATGGGGGCAGGGGCCTCACTTGTCTCTGCTCCCTGCTTCCCCTAGGAGCGTGCCACAGGAGCTTGGGACATAGCTGTGAAGTGATGGGGGAGGGATGATGGAGATGCAGGAGTGGGGACACGGGTGGGAGGATTAGTGGGAAGAAAAGAGGTTGGGCACCAGGCCTAGGGACAGGCAAGGCACAGGGGCCCCTGTGACCACTGCTGCCTATCCTGGAGGTGTGCAGTTCTGAGGACAGAGGGAGAAAGGAGGGTAAGTCAGGAAAGCAGAGAGACAGGGGAGGCAAGTTGGGGGTTGTTGGGGTCAGGATGTTATGTGGCCCTGTTGCTGCAAGCTGAGGCCTGAGGGAGGGAGACACCGGTGAGCTTCAAGGTGGAGGCAGAGATGTGATTCACTCACTCAGCCACCACTGTGGAGCCACCACCGCTCTGCTCCTCGCCCTGTGCCAGGTGCTGGGATGCTTCAGGGAGTGAAACACACTGGGCCCTCCCCCCTTGACAGTTTCCAGCATGACTTGTCCCAAACCTTGCAAATGCCCTATGTGTCCAGCTGCTGGGGATTGTTAGAGGATGGCAGATATAGTCACACAGTGGGCTGTCAGATAATGCACTGACTCTTAATTCTTCTGTAAAGATGCTTGTGATCTGGGTGGCGCCTGTACCTCAGAGTAGGGTGCTGGCCTCATATACGGAGGGTGGCAGGTTCAAACCCAGCCCTGGCCAAACTGCAACAAAAAATAGCTAGGCGTTGTGGCAGGCCCCTATAGTCCCAGCTACTCTGGAGGCTGAGACAAGAGAATCGCCTAAGCCCAGGAGTTGGAGGTTGCTATGAGCTGTGAAGCCACAGCATTCTATCAAGGGCAACAAAGTGAGACTCTATCTCAAAAAAAAGCTTGTGATCTCTTGTTAGTGGGGAAAGCAGCTCATAGGTAAAATACGACCCCTTTTTGTAAGACCATGGAAGTCTGAATTCTTGATCCACCTGTCTTTCTGTTCATCCACTCGGACGAAGGCCCAGGTAGTGATGTGCTTACCTTTGTGAAAATCCTTTTTGTTTTTCCTGCTTCCAAAGATAGTTATGAAGATGCTAAACATTACTGAACCACAAAAGAAGAAAATGGTTGTGGGTAAGTTTTAACTTTACTTTATGTTTTTCATATTTGATTTTTTTTAACTTGATGCCTGTGAAATTAGACCACATACCACTTTTGTGATAAGAGATAAAAGGGAAACTGATTAAAAAGATTTTTTCCCTAAAGAGCATCTGAAGATGGTGCACTCCAGCGGGGAGGAGGGGGCGGGAGGCCCCAGAAGCTGCCTGGCCCTGGGCCCTGGGCGGGGGGGTCTTCCAGGCAGGAGAGAGGGAAAGGAGGGGGTATTGCTCCAAGGCATCAGGTACATGAGAAGGTTTGTCTTGGCAGGTGATTTGGCCCCACAGACTCCCGGAGAGGTGCAGCTGGGGACTTGAGGTGTGTGTGTGGAGGACTGTTAGGTGACCAGTGTTAAGACTCCATCTGGAGGCTGGACCCAGCAAGGGGAGGCAGCCAGATTCCTCACAGAGCCTTTAGACCAGGGGGCGTTGAGGATGCTCTGGCCTGGTGTGTCCTTCAGGAGTGGCTCCTGCCTCACTCCATGCAAATTCCTGGCTCCAGCGTCCTCAGTTACTGCTGCTGCTCCAGACCTCAGAAGCTGCCTGGCCCTGGCCCCTGGGGGGTCTAGCATAGACCTTGGAATTGGTCTACTCAGAGACCTGAGTGCAGTGGCAGGTCTGGCCCTGAACTAGGTGCTTGAGAGGCTGACTCAGTTCATGGTCACCAATGACGCCCTCTTTTCACAGAGCAGGAAATTGAGGTTCCAGGAGGTCAGCTCACTGGCTGGTCAAGGGAGGCATGGGGTCTCTCTCACCAAAGCTTGTGCTCCTGCAGCCTCTCTCTAGGGCCCAACCCTTCCTGTGCTGCCCCCAGGGTGGTGGCCCGAGAGTCCTCATCCTTTCCTCCTACTTCTGTGCCTCTTCTCCGCGTCTGGCCCAGCATCTGGCCAGTCCTCTTTCCAGGGCCTCATTTCTCTCTGGAACGCAGGGATGATTGGCAAAGATGACAGTGAGGCAGGAGGGCGTGACTGCAGTGAAGCCTGGCTGGTGTGTCTAGGCGTGTTGGTCTGTGAGGCGCGCTTTACCATCCCCATAGCAAGCCAGGAAACAGCAGAATCTTCCCATGTAAGGGATGATGATGATGGGGCTTCGAGGACTTCAGTGGTTATCCAGAGTCATCCTGGTGAGACCAGGGTGGAACCCAGGTTTGCCCGATGCCAGGTCCTACAAGGGCCAGTGTGGTGGCCGCCTGCAGCTGGGCTGGGGGGAGCAATTGAAACCGTTCATGGCCCAATGGGCCCCTGACTCTCCCTGATCAAGATAGCCCATCTCAGTGGACAGCCATCAGGACCCAAGTCCAGGTGTTATCCTTAATTCCTTTCTTTTTCTCACCCTCAAATTGTCCACTTTCTTGCACTGTTATCCAGCTCAGTCTTGTCCACCATCCGCTCTCACTGGACTGCTCACTGAAGTTTCCTCTCGGACCTTCTGATCCCACTCTGGCCTCCACGTTGGGGCTCTGCTCCGGGCTGCTGGAAAGTGAATCCATCAGATCCCTCAGGTGCTCCTCACGGGAACAGCAGACTCCACTGGGTGAACTGGTGCTGTCTACTCCCTGTGCTTCAGTTTTACTGCTCTCTCCCTGGTCCTCCAAAATGCCAAGCTTGTTGCTGCCCCAGGGCCTTTGCACCTGTTGCTCCCTCAGCTTGGACTGCCTGGGTCTCAGGCTGAACAGTGGCTACCTCTGGATGTCCAGGGCCAGTTGAGATGCTGTCTCCTTAGACCAGTGTGGTCACTTTCTCCTGGTTGCTAGCTGAGTGAGCCTTCTCCGTGCCAGTTTCCCACCATCTTGCCCTCTGGTGGGCCTGTCAACTTTATTATCTACCAACTTATTTACCTGATCATCATCTCCTCTCTCAGCAGAATGTAAGCTCGGTGAGGGCAGAAGGAGATCTGTTGCGGCCACCATTGAGTCCCCAGTGCCTGAAATAGTGTCTAATCTAGAGTAGGTAGAGCCTACCGAGCCCATCTCAGTGGACAGCCATCAGGACCCAAGTCCAGGTGTTCAACCATTTGTTGTACTATGAATGGGTGAGCGAATGAATAAAAGTCCATTTGTTGTACTATGAATGGGTGAGTGAATGAATAAAAGTAAGTTCCCTATCCTTAAAATTATCCTAGAAAGAGCTGGACTGGGCCCTGGGTACCAAGCTGCCCTTCCCCCCCACTTCAGTGCAGGAGCTCCGAGGGGGTCCATGGAGGGCCAACCTGGCAGGATGACTCCACAATGTCCCAAGCTCTGTGGTTCTCTTCCAAGCTTGGGCAGCACCCTTGATGGAGACAGGGCAGACTGCATGGACTTGGTATTGCACAGGCAAAGTTTGCAGGACATTCCTGACAATGGAGAGGCAGCAAAGGGAGAGATGGACTGGGAGCTGCCCTGCTTTTGATCACATCCTGATGCCACCTGCTACAGCAGGATAAAGGCCTTGGTGCTCCTTCTGACACCTTAGCCCTCCCAGAAACAGCAGGGCCACCTTTGCTGGCCTCCTTGCCTCCCTCTGGAGCCTTCTCTGCTTCACTGATAGGGGTCAGGCTCACTGGCAGCCATTTTCCCAGTGCCTGCCACAGGAAGCAAGTTCCTTTAGCCAACAGCAGTTTATTGAGCACCTAGTATACACCAAGTACTGTTCTCTCCAGGTGCTGGGGACAGAGTGGTGAACTGATGGATCACCTCCCCTTGTGGATTTTGCTTCTAGTGGGGAAGATAGACAAATAACAAATAAATACACAGCAAAATACTAGGCACCAATAAAGTCTATAAAAAAATGAGGGTTATTTCAGCAGAGGGATATTATTGTAGAGGGAGTTCAGAGTGACATTTAAATAGAGACCTGAGTAAGTAAGAGAGTTAGCCATGAAAAGAGCCTAGTGAACGTGCCCAGTGGAGGGAACAGCAAATGCTAAGGCCCTGAGGTGGGAACGACCTTGACATGTTGGGGGCTGAAAAGCACTGGGCGAGAGGGAGGGCAGGGAGGACAGGGAGGGGGCCAGGCTGGGTCAGGCAGGGCTTCGCAGGCCACAGCAAGTACTCTGTGTTTTGTTCTGGGTGGGGTAAGAGCCACGGTATGCTGGAGTTGCTTAAACTCGCTTACACATTTCTTTCCCACTCTAGGTTCAGTGATGTCATATTGGTGCTTGAAATTAGCTGAGGTGGGAGTATTTATACTGCAGGAATCGGCAATGAGCTCCATCCACCTACCAGGTTTTTTTTTTGAGACAGAGCCTCAAGCTGTCACCCTGGACAGAGTGCTGTGGCATCACAGCACACAGCAACCTCCAACTCCTGGGCTCAAAGGAGTCTCCTGCCTCCACCTCCCGGGTAGCTAGGACTACAGGCACCCGGGACTACAGGCACCCGCCACAACGCCTGGCCATTTTTTGGTTGTAGCCATCATTGTTTTTTGGTGGGCCCGGGCTGGATTCAAACCCGCCAGCTCAGGTGTACATGGCTGGCACCTTAGCCCGTTGAGCCACAGGCGCCCAGCCTGTTTGTTTGTTTTTTTGAGACAGAGTCTCACTTTGTCCCTCTAGGTAGAGTGCCATGGCGTTATAGCTCACAGCAACCTCAGACTCTTAGGCTCAGGAGATTCTCTTGCCTCAGCCTCCCAAATAGCTGGGACTACAAGCGCCCACAACAACGCCTGGCTATTTTTAGAGACGGGGTCTCACTCTAGCTCAGGCTGGTCTCAAATCTGGGAACTCAGGTGATCCACCTTTCTCAGCCTCCCAGAGTGCTGGGATTATAGGTATGAGCCACCGTGCCCGGCCCCAGTTTTAAAGATTTATACCACTGGATAGTTTTGAGTTGGAGAGTGATACGACTCAAGTCAACATGTTTATTTTTTAAATTTATTTATTTATTTTTGAGACAGAGTGTCACTCTGTCACTCAGGCTAGAGTGCCGTGGCATCGTACTCCCATGCCTGTAGTTCTAGCTACTTGGGAGGCTTCAGCTGGAACAACAGGCACTGCCACAATGCCCAGCTAGTTTTTCTCTTTTTTAGTAGAGATAGGGTCTCACTCTTGTTCAGGCTGGTCTCAAATTCCTGAGCTCAGGCAATCCACCTGCCTCTGCCTCCCAGAGTGTTAGGACTACAGGTGTGAGCAACCTTGCCCAGCCTGTCAACATGTTTAAATGTAATAAGTGTAAAGAAGGGAGAGGGATACGAGAGCAGGAAGGCTGGTAAGGGCAGCTGGGAGGGCAGTGCTGGGAGGAGGTGCTGGCTGGGCAGGGAGAACAGAAGGGGCCCTCGGGAGAGGGTTGCACAGGTCTTCTCAAGGAGAGCTGGCGGGATCTGCTGATGGGCGGGATCTGGTTTTGTGAGGAAGAAAGTCAAGATCTGAAGATTTGGGCCTGAACAACTCGTTGGACGGTGGTGCCACGGACTAGGATGGGACAGGTGGGGAAGAAGCAGTTGTGGGGTGGCTCTCATGGGGTTGGGTGTGACAGGTGAACTCTGAGATTTCAGTATCCCAAGAGCAGAAGCCAACCAGGGCCGGGACCCCTGGCCTGCATTTGACATAGACGTTCTGGCTGGAGAGAGGTGTCGGTGGGTTCATGGGACCAGGAGAAGGGGGCAAGAAGAGAGTAGGGGCCCAAGGGGGGGCCTTGGCTGCCTCGGCGTCTAGGACAAAGCTTGGCAAAGGAGTCTGGGAGCTGGGAACCGGAAGAGTGGAACTAAGTTCTCCTATCCAGATGATATTTTCAATTGTGCTTTTTAAACTAAGCGTGAGTGGCTCGGCTCTCGTACCTCAGTGGCCACATACACCGGGGATGGGGGGTTCGAACCTGGCTCAGGCCTGCTTAACAACAATGACGACTACAACAAAAAAATAGCCTAGCTGGGCGTTGTCACGGGCGCCTGAGGCAAGAGAATCGCTGAAGTCCAAGAGTTTGAGGTTGCTGTGATCTGTCACGCCACGGCACTCTTTTATAGTGAGACTCTGTCACACAGACTCATTCTCACATAGTAGGACTATCTCATAAAATAAACAAAATAAATATATAAACAAACAAACAAAGTGTGAGGGGTGCGTGTAGAGGAAGCTGGTGGGGCCATGGCTGTGCAGCTGTCTTTTCTCTGGCAGAAGAACCCCTCTGCCTAGGGGAGAACTCGTAGAAGGGCTGAGGTCAGTCTGATACTGGCCCCTGGGCTTAGGGATGGACACGTGCCCAGAAGTGGCCAATCGGAGCACCCCTGCCTCCCTATCCACTGTGCTTGGTTCAGGGATGAGGGATGAGCACGTGACTTGTGCTCTAGTACACCCTGTGGGAGCAGTTGGGAAGGTACCCCTTTCGCCAGGCCCGATGCTATCCTGGGGATGCTAGTAGCAGGGCCAGGTACATAATCTGTGGGGCCCAGTACAAAATGGGAATGCCGAGTCCTTGCTCAAAAGCAGGAAAAATTGCCGTTAGAGGGACATAGAACACCTTTCTTCCTTCTGTGGTTTCTCTTTCTCCTTGTCATGCTGTTTTCTTTGTTTGTTTGAAACAGGGTCTTGCTTTGTCCACAGGCTGGACTGCAGTGATGCGATCATAGTAATTGCAGCTTTGAACTCTGGGCTCAAGTGATCCTCCTGCTTTAGCCTCCCTAGTAGCTGGCACTATAGGCGTGTGCCACCATGCCTAGTTAATTTTTTAGTTTTTTTTGTAGAGACAAGGCTCTAGCTATGTTGCTGAGTGAGAGGAGGGCAAGGAGGAGTGGGGAGGTGGCCAGGCTGGGTCAGGCAGGGCCTTGGAGGCCACAGGCTGCTCTCAAACTCCTGAGCATCAAGCAATCCTTCCTGCTTCAGCCTTCCCAAGTGCTGGGATTACAGACATGAGCCACTGTGCCCAGCCATGTCATAGTGTTTTTAATTTTTTATTTAATGTCATTGTAAGTGCAGAAAAATTAAAACTTTAAATAATTAGCATGAGTTTTTACCTTCATTTTTATATTGTATAACACTTTTAAGTGCAAACATCAGAGCATTTAATTCGTGTGCAGAATCACTGATATTATACAATTTGAATTGCATGGCTTGTCCCTGAGGCTGGCTTGAGCTGGACAGACAAGACAAATAGACAAGCCAGGCTCAGAGAAGTCCTAGGAGGAGGAGAGGCCCCCCTCCAGACAGGGCTAGCTCCTTATGGGGGATATTGCCCAGATTGCGCACACTCCCAGGCCCCTCTCTGCCTGGCTGTGCCTTCCTGTGCTTCCTCTCCCTGGGCCTGGTGGCTGCTGGATTAACCCTCCCTCATCCCAGACTGAGGTCCTGAGCCCCATTGAGGGACCTCCCCTTTCTACAGCCCCTACCTCAACCTACAGCAGAGAGGTGATCTCTGAGGATCTCAGTACTGGGTGGGTGAGAGGCTCACCCCATGTCTAGACATGGCCTCTGTTTGGCTACTAGACAGGCTGTGGTGCTGCCAGTGCTACTAACCAAGGACAGTGATGGCAGCCACCCCTTTCTGCAAGGTGCTGGGATGCCTGACGCCAACCCTCTCTGTGCCTCTGTCCAGAACCCCACCAAGGATGGGAGGGAGAGGCTAGGTAGAGCCAGGGAGCCTGCAGGCTGGAGGTTAGGCTAGGGAGGTGGGGCAAGAACCTGTCCCAGGGAGGTGGGGAGGTGGGAGGAGACAGGGCTGCCCATGAGTTGAAGCTTCAAGCCCCTGGCATTTAATCCATTGTTCCAGAACTCACTTATAAAACAAACTCAAAAGATGAAATGATTATGGATTTCAAGACAGCCACTGCTGAGCATTAAACCCATGCACAGGGTCATCTGAACACGGAGCCCTGTATGACTGCACTGGCCCTGACTGGGGGCTGTCTTGTTCATGCCTCGGAGAAAACCTAAGAAGCCAGGGAGAGACAGGAAGTGCCAAGAGACAGCAAACAAGCCCTGATGACATCATGTGAGCCTCTGGATCCAGCTACGCCTGAGCTAAAACACCCATGAACTTCCTAGTTTCTGAGCCAAGAAATAAATCCCCTCTTTGCTTAAGCCAGCTTTGCTGAGTTTCCGAGGCCTGAATAATACAGGGCCCACAGAGGAGAGGACCCAGGCCTGGGAATCTAGACACCTTTCTTGGCAGAGAATCTTGGACTGTCCATCAGATCGGAGTGTCTGCAGGTCGCTTAGAGGTCTAACCGCCCCTCCCCACATGGAGCTGTTCTGTTCTCAGGCTGTGTTCTTTATCTGCCTTAGGTCTGGATTTCTTTCTCTAAACAAAGGGAAGCTTTATCCCTTAGTCTTCTCAGTTCTCCCCGGGCTGAAGGATATGGATGTCAAAGGAGCTGGAGTTGCACACTGAGGGGTGTGTGCGTGTGCGTGGGTGTGCGGAGGGTGACTGGGGGCTGAGCAGTGAGTACAGAAGGGGTGCTGAATAAACATCAGGACTGGGTTGGGGAGGGCAGGAGGGAGTGGAGTTAGAGGCCCAGGAAGGACCTGATGGGAGGAGGATAGGTGGAGCCATCTGTCTCCAACTGCTTCTCTGGAATGGACAAAGGTCCATTCATTCATTCATCTACCTATTCCTTCATCCATTCAATCGTCAAGTGCACATCCTCAATGAAATTGTCAAAGATGTGCTGAATGTTGACTGTCAGGCACAACCAGACCTTGAAGATAACCAGACACCTTCCTGGGGACTAACCTTTTCAAACACACGAGTGCCAATCTGTGGAAAGACAAAATATCCAACACAGTTTATAGCACACTTCCTTCTCTCTTCTCCCCAGCCCTGAAGTAAAAACATCTTGATTGGGTCCCGCTGGAAAAGATGCATCTTCTGAGATCATCAATTTCCTTCAAGAGGAGAGAGTAGGAAGTGTCCTGCATTTTGCAATGAAAAATTATTATTTGGGCAGAGCTCACTGGTGCCAATATAGCAGCTCTCCTTTATTGGGCACTTACTGGATGCCCAGCTTGCACTGTGAAGCCTCAGTGCAGGGCGGGTGCTCTCTTGCGCGCATCCTCATTTTGCAGACTCAGAGGTGAAGGGAAGAGATTCTGTCACCAAGAAAGTGGCAGAGCCCTGTTTGTGTTCAGGTCTGTGTGGCTCTGGAGGCTGAGCTCCCAACTGCCAACCTGGGATTTGGACGGGCACCCCCAGTGGGGATGGGCCCAGGAAGTCCTCTGGTGTTTGATTGGTCTTGTGCCTGACAGTCCACAATCCCAGTGAGGACTGCTGCACAAAGGACACCCCCCACTCTCCCTGTTTGCCAAGGGTCCTTAGATGCGTGTGTCTGTGGGGCTCAGTCTGTTGGGAAGAGGGAAAGACCCTGGATTGGTCTGGGGCCTCAGCCTGCCTGGCCCAACCAGGAAAACTGGTTGGGGCGGCTGACCCAGGCTGTGTTTATGTTGGTTTACCCCCACCCTCTCTGCCCCTCAGGCACCCTTCCCTCCACTGACCGGGGAAGGAAGGAAATTTCTACAACACCAATAATTGCCACTATTTCTTTCTTTCTTTTTTTTTTTTTTTAGACAGAGCCTCAAGCTGTCACCATGGATAGAGTGCTATGGCATCACAGCTCACAGCAACCTCCAATTCCTGGGCTCAAGCGAGTCTCTTGCCTCTGCCTCCCAAGTAGCTGGGACTACAGGCACCCACCTCAACGCCCGGCCCTTTTTTGGTTGCAGCTGTCATTGTTGTTTGGTGGGTCGGGGCTGGATTCGAACCTGCCAGCTCAGGTGTACGTGGCTGGCGCCTTAGCCCATTGAGCCACAGGCGCCAAGCCCACTATTTCTTTATTTTTTTTATTTTTTTCTATTTTTTGAAGTCTCACCCTTTCATTTGGGTTGCTGCAAACTCAAACTCTTGGGCACAAGCAATCCTCCTGTCTTGGCCTCCCCAGGAGCTGGGCCTACAGGCCTGTGCCACCATGCTTGACTAAATTTTAAATTTTTGTAGAGATGGAGATCTCAGTATGTTGCCCAGGCTGGTCTTGAACTCCTAGGTTCAAGTGATCCTCCAGACTAGCCTTCCAAAGTGCAGGGATTATAGGCGTCATGCTCCACCACATCCAGCCTGTCACTGTTTCTTTTTTTTTTTTTTTTTGAGACAGTGCCTCAAGCTGTCACCCTGGATAGAGTGCTGTGGCATCACAGCTCACAGCAACCCCCAATTCCTGGGCTCAAGCGAGTCTCCTGCCTCCACCTCCCAAGTAGCTGGGACTACAGGCGCCTGCCTCAACGCCCGGCCATTTTTTGGTTGCAGCCGTCATTGTTGTTTGGCGGGCCCGGGCTGGATTCGAACCTGCCAGCTCAGGTGTATGTGGCTGGCGCCTTAGCCCGTTGAGCCACAGGCACAGAGCCTGTCACTGTTTCTTGAGTGCTTGTGTGCTGGGCACTGCTCAGAGTTCTTCATAGGTCATAACTGAATTGTCCCAACATCCCTGGAAGAGACCAGGTCTCAAAATGTCAGAGTGTTCATTCAAGTCCAATAGTGGCAAAGCTGAGGTTTGAAGCCAGGTCTGTGTCATGCCCCTGACAGCTCTCTCATCCACTGTACTTAAAATACAATCTAATCACCTCCCGCACCAAACGGGTTCCCACCTCTGCCTTCCTTTCTGGCCCCATTTCCTGCCTTACCCTTGTGCCCTCTGCCTCAGCCAGTTCTATGAACACGTCAAATTTGTTCTTGTGTTTAGTTTTCGCCCTTTCTGTTCCTTCTGCCTGGAGTGCTCTTCCACCATTGTTTGCTGAGCTGGTGTGGGAGAGATTTCTAGTGTTCATCCATATGGACTTCGTCTTTCCTGCCCTTCCCAGGAAGGTCAGGGGACTAATTCTGGCCAGTGGGCTCTAAGTGTAAGTAAGGAGAATCGCTTCCAGGCTGAGGCAACAAAGAAGCCTTTCAGGACACTCCGGCTCTCATTCTGTGCCATGGTGGTGATTCTGGAAGTCCTATGCTAAGACAGAAGTAGCCTGAATCTCTCTCTTTTTTTTTTTTGGCAGTTTTTGGCTGGGGCTGGGTTTGAACCCACCACCTCTGGCACATGGGGCCAGCGCCCTACTCCTTTGAGCCACAGCAGCCTGAATCTTTGAGTCACCACATGGGGGGCAGCAGGCTGTGGGACTTAGCTGTCTGACTTAGATGGACTTTGCATAGTCAAGATATAAACCTATGTTGTATAAAATCCTTGAGATGTAGGGATTAATTTGTTACTGCAGCATAGCCTATCCTTTACTGACTAATACAGATGCATTCAGGTCTCAGCTCAAATATTACTTTGTCCGATTGCCAAATCTAAAGTGGTACCACCCCCTCCTACCAATCTTCTTTAGCACTGTTTTTATTTTCCCATAATACTTATCTAATTATTTATTGGTGTAGGTGTTTATCGTCTGTCTCCACCACTAGAATGTAAGCTACATGAGGGCAGAACCCTTGGGTTCATGCCTGCATCCTTGGTACCTAGCACAGTGCCTGGCGTATATAGGCTCTCTGAATGAATGGGTAAAATAGGCAGATGACCACATTCATAGGTAGACATGGAATTTTTTAAAATTTAATTTATTTTATTATTATATATTTTTTGCAGTTTTTGGCCAGTGCTGGGTTTGAACCCGCCACCTCTGGTATATGAGCCCAGCACCCTACTCCTTTGAGCTACAGGTGCTGCCCTAGACATGGAATTTGATATTGCTACCTGTGTTTTTCTTACTCTGATTGGACATGAAGACTTAGATCATCAGAAAGCTAGAACAATGGTTACTTTTCTGACTTTTAGAGTATTGAAGCTGATTTAGCATCTTACTTCTATCCTCCTATCCTATCTTTATAGATGAGGGTTTATTTATAGAAGGTGGGTTTATTAGGAAAGTGATTCATCCCATGTCCCAAGGTAAGTCTGTGGCTGAGCCAGAACCTGTGTCTGGGTCTCTGGACTCCTGGTCCAGTGCTCTTTCCACTAAGCTTTGCCTCTTCCTCTTTAGTTTTAGTCCAAGTTGCTAAAAATATTTCCTAAGTACATGTGCCTCTTCCTCCCCACCTCACCATGTTGACAGAATGTCAACAAATCATTCTGTGATGATTGATGGACAGGACGGGGCAGAGCTGGGACAGGGTGAGAGATGAGAGCCGGGAATGCATGAGGTATACCCCAGAGTGCAGAAGGGTGTATTCCGGTTCCCAAGGCATTTGGCTTGAGTGCTCTGTCTCTTGCGGGTGGAGCCTGGCCCGGACAGGTCGGACAGAGCTGCTGCCTGCTCTCTGCTCCACAGCACGCTGTTCATCGATGGTAGCACCTGTCATGTCACATCTTCCTCTGAAAAATGTAGAGGTCATTTTTCTTCTAAATTTAAATGTGATAAATGCACACTGTAGAAAATTTGGAAAATAGAGAAATGTATGAATAATAAAATAAAGGTTGTATCTAGTACCCCCAAACTAGTAATAACTATTTCAGGATTTTCGAGCTTGTATTTAGCCTTTTTTCTCTAAACATGTGAATAGCTAATATCACCTGTACTCTAGATGTCCCCAGACCCCACCATATAAAGGGGTATAAAGGTGGCCATGTCAACCTTACAGAGGGCTCTCTCCCCTCTGTCCTGCTGGCCAGCATCTTGGCCTCCTCTGAGGCCTTTCCAACTCTATCTGGCAGTCACATTTGAGCTCTCAGCCACATCCTTCCACTTTATCCTTCTTGGGGATGTCCCTGCCCTAAGTCTCCTGAGGGTGGACTTGTTACTATCCCTACCATGGAGCCTTCAGGGAGGACCCAGCTCCCTGCACCCCTTCCCCCATGATGCCTGAGTGGCAAGTCGGGAGGGGCAGCAGAGAGCCCAAATCTGCATCCCCCTGGCTGGGAGCAGGGAGAATGTTTCTTCCCCAGGACTGTGCTGGCTGCACTTAGTCCCCTAGGTCTTGAGGCAGCTGTGTCTGTGCCCAGGGTCTCTTCACGTTCCACATGAAAATGCCTCTGTTAGCTCGGCTAGCAGCTTTCTCTGGAGGATATCTTTGGTCCATCACCTAGTACCTCCCTTTTCTGAGAAGTGCACCCCTTCTTTGCCTGTGAACTTCCAGTGGGGGCTAGCTACCAACCACCTCTCAGCCCTGGCTACAGGTTTGGGATGGGGCTCTGGTTGGGGATATGATACAGTCCTCCCTGGGATGTTCTGAGTTGAAAATAAGTGAATAAGTCCCTCTTGGGTGGCAAAGCTCTGAGATGAAAGGCCAGGAGCTGCCTCCTATAGCTGTGGTGAGAAGAAAGTCATGGGAGAGCATCTTGGAGAAGATTTGCATCTGGATCCAGCAGTGCCTGAAGCCAGCTGCACCCCGCTCACTGGTCAGTTTAATACTGTGAGTCAAAAAGTGTCACCCGTCTGACAAACTGGTGCCAGACTCACAAGTAGTGAGTCTTGAGGAAACAGGAATAGTTTGGTCCCTACCTTTGGTGGGGTGGGAGGCAGACCCCACTGTCCTGCTTGTTCCTCCATCCCTCATCCCTGGACTCTGGAGCATGAGGTATGAGAAGGTGGGTGTGTGCTCCCAAACGTCTAGTTCAGGCCCCACCAGATTCCAGAACACAGTTTAGGCTCAGCTGGGACTTACCAATATGTCTGAACAACCACAGAATCATTTGCTGGCTCCTGCTGCAAGGCAACAAGTTCTTACCCCCTAAACTGTGGGCTCTGACACATAGAGGCTGGCCACTCCCTAATTGTGTGGCCTTAGACAAGTTTTCTCATTTATCTAATGAGGATGCTAACAGGTAGCTGGAAGAATTAAATGAACTACTCCATAAAAAGAGTTTGCTGTTTTTGCCATTTTTCTTTTCTTTATTTTTTGGGGACAGAATCTCACTTTGTCACACTCAATAGAGTGCTGTGGTGTCTTAGCTCACAGCAATCTCAAACTCTTGGGTTCAAGAGATCCTCTTGCCTGAGCCTCCCAAGTAGCTGGGACCACAGACACCCACCTGATGCCTGGCCAGTTTTGTTGCAATTGTTGCTATTGTTGTTTAGCAGGCCCTGGGCCAGTTTTGAACCCGCCAGCCTTGGTGTATGTGTCCGGCACTCTAACCATTGGGGTACAAGTGCTGAGCCACCATTTTTCTTTTTCTTTTTTTTTTTTTGAGATAGAGCCTCAAGGTGTCACCCTGGATAGAGTGCCATGGCATCACAGCTCACAGCAACCTCCAATTCCTGGGCTCAAGCAAGTCTCTTGCCTCCACCTCCCAGGTAGCTGGGACTACAGGCGCCCACCACAAGCCCGGCCATTTTTTGGTTGCAGCCGTCATTGTTGTTTGGTGGGCCCGGGCTGGATTCGAACCCACCAGCTCAGGTGTACATGGCCTTAGCTCGTTGAGCCACAGGCACCGAGCCTATTTTCTATTCTATTTTTATTTGAGACATAGTCTCTCTTGGTAGCCAGGGCTAGAGCATAGTAGCATCAGCCTAACTCACTGCAGCCTCAAAATCCTGAGTTCACAGGCTATTCTCCTGCCTCAGCCTCCTGAGTAGCTGAGACTAAAAGTGCACACCACCACACCCATCTAGTTTTTCTATATTTTGTAGAGATGGGGTCTCACTCTTGCTCACGCTTGCTTACAGGCGTGAGCCACCGCACCAGCCCCTGCTCTTGCCCTATGCTGTGATTGTTCGTGCTGGTCAGCTTAGTGCTTTGCACAGAGGAGGCACCTAGTGGGAACTTTGTAGGTGTGTGTCCAGTGAATGAAGAGATGGAAACAGTTCTTGGTGTGACACAGACTCTTGTGCTCTAGCATGCACACACACATAGAAGCACCCAGATTGCCCTGCCTTGTGCAGTGGCCCTCCTGGGAGGCAGGGCATCCCCACCCCTGACTTCTCTGGAGAGCAGCCTGCAGCTCTCTAAGGCTGAGCTGTCACCCCAGCTCCACATTGCTGGGAGTGCAGAATGGAGCCTGGCGCAGCCCTACACTTCTGTGCTAAGGCAGCAGGACCTGCTGTGTCCTAGGAGCTCGGAAAGTATGTGTAGGAAGCTGGTTAACCTGGGAGGACCAGGGGCTTGCTGGAGCTTATTTCCAGAGCTTCTGCTCTCTGAAAGCTACCCCTCATCCCTCCCAGGGGCTCATGGTCTCCTTTGATTCCCCTGCCTCCCCAAGCAGTACCCCCAAGTCCTGTCCTGTGGGCTCTTGTGGGGTCCTGCTTGGTCTTTTCACTGGAGGTAGAGGGGCATGTCTGTGGATGGGGGTTGGATTCCTGGCCTGTCTGACCCCATCCCTTTTAGAAGACTCCCACGCCCAGTCGACCCACCCACTGGAGCAGGCGTTTCCCTTGTGCTTTGCACGCATGCACGAGGGCCTTAGTCTCTGGATGTTCTGGGCTGGCGTGTTGCCTGCTGTGCTAGTGGCCCCAGGCTCATGAGTGGGGTGAGGATACTGCTTAGAGCATTGTGTGTTGGAGACAGTGCCTTTGGCTGGCACTGGTGGTGCAGCATCACCGTTGTGCAATGGGAATGTCTTAGTGTGCCATGTTGGTTGCCAGTGGGCTGTGTTTGGGGCCGCTGCATAATATACACAGGGCATTAACCCTTTGTGTGACTGCTCAAGTCCTTGGGCCCAGAACAGATAAGGTGGGGGAAGGGCACTTCTCTTTTGGGTGCTCCCAGAGACCTCCATCCCCAGTCCTTGATTTCACTAGATCCTGATATGCTCGATATGCTCGAGTGTCCTGGTGCAGCTGAAGCTCAGAACACCTGGCAGAGGGGAGGAGAACCCTATCGTGGCGTCCGGCTGGGGTCAGGGCTCTTTTCGCGCTCCTCACCACCCACAGTCCTTTGCCATTGGAATCCTAGGTATGGGTGGGGAATTCCCAAGCCCCTCGTATGGTCCCTTTCTGTGCCCAGCTCCCAACAAAGGCGACCCACCACGTGCCCCTCCTCGACGCCGGCCTAGACTGGACACGCACGCGGCCTCGCGCCCGGGCTTGGGCCAAGGCTGGATCCCGACCACCGCTCGCAGCTCCCAGGTGGGCGCGAAACAGCCCCCTGCAGCCTCGCCGCCTCGGGCTGTGCCTCGCCCACTCCCAACCGCAACCGCTGCAGCGCCGTAGAAGCAGCGCTAGGGGGAGCTCTGGCAACTGGCTTGGTGGATTGACTCAAAACCCAGCACCAACAGCTATTTCCTTGGACTTGCAGGGGAAAATGGGGAGGGAGGAGACGCTCTGTTCCCCCTCCTCAGCAGCTCCAGACTCTTCTCGTGGGAGGCCAAGAAAACAGCCTTGGGGGGTGAAGGTGCCTTTCCTCCCCGTAACTCATGCCTCCAGAGCCTCCCTCTTGCCCCGCTTCTCCATCGCGGACCTTCGTGGCCCCCCACGTTCTGCATAATTTTCCTGAGAACTTCGCCTCGCGCGACACCAGGATCCAGAGCCGAGCAGTCCCCTGAGATTGGCTTGCATCCGCCTCTCGGAGTCTGGCTTTGGGGCCTTTGGGCGGCAGCCCCTCCTCTCTCTGCGGGAGGCGCGAAGGTTGGGGTGCGGGGTGTGAGCTGTCCTGCGGGGTGACTGGGAGGCTGGGACAGAAAAGGGGACGGTGGGGGCGGGAGAGCTAAGCGAGAGCCAGACAGCTTTGGGGAGGCAGCCAGAGACGGAGACACCAAGAGAGACGCTATCAAACAGCTAGCAAGCTGCTACTTTGCTTTATTTTTTTCGTTCGTTCTTTCCTAACCCCTCTTTGCAAAGCTGGAGCCACCCCGCGCGCCCCCAGGCCGGCGCCACGGCTGCAGATGTGAATTTGGTTCCTGTGGGGAGAACGCAAGCTTCCCCCGGGCCTTGGCACATTCTCCCACTCTGAGGTCATTCCGTAGGTGGTCAGAAGGGAGAGCGCGCCTGGAGCCTTCCTGCCTCCATCCACTGGGGAGGGAGGGAAGAGAAGCGGGCGGGAGGGAGAGGAGAGGGAGAGGGGAGGAGCGCGAGGAGGGAGGGAGACGCCGCCGCCAGCACACCACCAAGTGGCACCGAGCAGTGATAACAAACTCAACTTAAAAAAAAAAAGGAAAAAAAGAAAAGGAAAAAAACTTCCCCAAGTTGCAGCCTGAGACGTGCGGACGTGCGGGCGGAGACGCAGGCCAGGGAGTGTGGGTGGCCCTGAAGTCCCCCGGCGTCCTCCAGCTGCTCTCCCTGGCCAGAGAGCTCAGACTTGAGGCCGACCAGGCCCTGTGCCCCTGGACGGGCAGGAAATGTGCTGCAGGCTGGTTCGGATTTCTCCTAAGACCCCTTGGGCGGCCGGTTCCCATGGGGGGCAGGACCCCCTGGGGAAGGGGGCCCCAGGGGCGTGCAGTAGGGATTCATACCCAGTAACCAACAGCACTCCCCCTTCCCTCTCCCAGCTCCCTGGCCCTGAAGATGTGGACAGATCCCGCCCACCCAGGCCCAAGAGAGCTGGGATTTACTTGGGGGAGGGAATCTCTCACCACCTCCCTCTATTCCTCCCCACTGCCCGTAGGCCGATCTAAAATCAAGGCATCTCCATCCTTTATAATCGACTTTTTATTAAGATTATAAATTTAAACAAATAATCTGAACAGTTTTACCCGGTGATATACAATTCAGTATGCACAAAAAATACAGGGGAAATGAGGGAGAAGTCGAGAAAGGAAGGTTGGCAACTTGTTTTGGAGTCCACCTGGTGCTGATGGCAGAGAACCAGAGGGGCTGCAGTCGAACCCCACCTTTTTACAACAAAAGGCTTTTAAATTAAACAAAATCTACATAGCTGAAGACACAGACGGGGCTCTCACAGGCTCGAACAATGCTGGTTTAATGAAATGCAACCAAAGGCTGAATGAGGGCAGTGCAACTTAGAAGCACACACACAAACACCACAGCTGACCAGGAACTTAGTGAAAAGTCTCCAAAGCAGTCGGCGGTCCCGGCCCCTCCCTCCCCGGGGGCCTCCGGGGATCCAGGTGAAAGAATCGACTTCCTTTTTTGTTTAGTGAGGACCGCAGTGCTGGGCATGATGGGAAATGTAGTCCGCCGTGCCCGCCCCCCACCCCTTCCCCAAACAGTGTCCGAAGAGTGTCGGGGTGTCAGGCGCCACCCGCAAGTCCGGGAGACGGATGGAGGAGGGGGAGAACGGAGTCAGAGGGGCGGAGAGAAGAGGGGTTCAAGACACCCGCCCCGGGAAGAAAAAAAAAGTTGAAGTGTTTTCATTTCTGCCTTCTCATTTTGAGAACTTTGGAGTCCGCCCCCAGAGAGGAAATGTGACCCAAACGTCCCTTTCGGAGATAGAGTTTGCCTTTGTTTTTGCTCAGGATTTCACAAGACCCATTCCTCACCCCACGGAGGGACTCGAGAGAGCGGAACGTCGAGCTTCCCGGGTCTGACAACTGATTGGAATCTGCGTCCCGGGCCCTGCGACCTCCAGCTCTGCGCCCCCGGCGCGCCCCAGCGGCCCGGGCGCCCTGCCTCGCCCCCGGCTGCCCGGCACCTCCTCCGGGCAGCAGCCCTCCCTCACGTGGCAGGCTCCTAGCTAAACACCACTGCAATCGCTACAATAAAAAGAAAAAAAAAAAGAGTATGAGAAACACAAAGCATACTTAAATAGGCGCTTTTTCTCTCTGCAAAAATAAAGTCCAAGATTTTAGATTTCTTTTTTTATTTTACAATTTATAAAACATCAGCCGCCTCCCCCTGTTTGCCCCTAGCTCAGCCCCGAGTGGCCCGGCGCCCGCTAGCTCCCTCCTCTAGCCCCTTGGCCAAGTCTTTGTCTGGCCCCAGCCCCGCGGGGCCCCGGGTCCTTGTGCCCTCGGGGGTCCCTAGAAGGCGACAATGGCTCGAGTCCAGGCGCCGAGGCTGGCGAGCGCCTGCTTGGCGCACAGCTGCCCGTTGAGCGGCGGCGGCTGCTCCGAGGAGTCCGGCTGTCGGCTCACCAGCCCGGAGAACCCCGAGCCAAAGATGGAGATCAAGTTTGAGATGTTGGAGGCGTCCGGGGACGAGTCCGGGCAGAAGTCCTCGAAGCGGGCGCGCTTGCAGGGGGCAAACGGGGCGCCCCCGGGGGGCTCAGCCCCCAGGTCGCCTGCGTCCTCCTCGTCTTCGTCCTCCTCCTCCTGGCCAGGGTAATATTTGCGCTTGCAGCCGGTGGTGGACGCCAGGCCCGGTCCCGGAGCGCCTTGGCCACAACAGGGGCAGTGGGCGGAGGCGCAGCAGTCCTGGTGCAAGTAGCCGTTTTCCACCGTAGTCACCACGTGAGTATCCAGGTCCAGCACGGTGGTCTGGCTGCTGCAGTGCACGCCAAAGTCCGAGGGGGCCGGGTACGCGCTCCGGTAGAAGCTGGGGGAGGAGGCGGGGGCCGGGGAGGCGGGCGGAGAGGCGGCGGCGGCGGCCGGAGGGGCGGCCCCTGGGGGTGCAGAGGGCGCGGAGCAGGCAGCCGAGGCGCGAGGGTCCCGCAGGCAGAGCGCAGAGGGCGCGGGCGGCGGCAAAGGCAGCGGCAGCGGCGCAGGACTCGGCTGCAGCGGCTCCAAGGGCTGCCCGCGGTGGGGCGCGCCGTGCGGCGGCTGGAGCGCGGCGCACCCGGGCAGCTCCGAGAGCGCCCCCGCGCCGCCCGCGGGCGCCCCGGCCGCCGCCGCTGCCGCGCAGCCCCTGGGCGCCGGGTGCTGGTGCTGGTGCAGCTGCTGCTGGAGGTGCAGCTGGTGGAGCTGGTGGAGCTGGTGCAGCTGGTGCCGGGCGGCCGGCTCGCGCGCCTCCGCGTCCCCGCCGCCGCCAAGTTGGAGCGAGCCGAAGTCAGCCGCGCTGGCCGGCATGCCCGGAGTCGCGTACCCTAGGTGCTGGTGTTGGTGGTGGGGAGGCTGCTGCTGTTGCTGCTGCTGCTGCTGGCGCCGGTAGAGCTCGGCGTAGCGCTCGCTCAGGTAGAGCTGGCGCGCGTTGCGGAGCACGTAGGACACCAGGAGGTTCTTGTGCAGCTTGATGCCGCCGCGCTGGGTCCGGGAGCTGTGGATCTTGCGCAGGGAGATGCTGATCAGGCTCTGGGCGTCCAGGGCGCACTCCATGCTCCCGCGGAGACCGCGGCGGCAAAGCAGCTGCCGCCGCTGCTGCTATTAGTGCTGCTGCTGTTTCTTCCTCCAGCCGGGCGCCTGGACGCACCAGGCAGGGGGAACCGAGCCCGGGTCAGCGGGTCGGCTGCGCTCCTAGAGGCGCTGCCACCATGCGCTGCGCGCCACCCGCGGGCTCGCGCTCCCCAGACGGCGCCAAAGCAATGAGCCTCGGCCGGCCCCGGCCCCAGCTATTTAGCCTGGTGCCCGGGCCCCGCCCCACACCTGGTAAGCCAATAGAAGTGTCCAGAGCCTCCCGAGTGACGGGCGCTGCCCGCCCCAGGGCCACTAGGTTGGCCAATCAGACCAAGGCGGTTCCTTTGTGCTATTCAAATACCGAACGGACCCCGGGCCTCCAACGCCGCTGCTGCCTCGAATGTTCTCCTGGGACCGCCGCACCGCGCGGGACTCGGAGCCGCTAGGGCCGCGGTCTGCAACACAGGTTGCCTCGTAGCAGTCACGTTAAAGCCCGCAGCTGCCCTCGGCTTAGCTCCTGGGAGCCGGGGGTCGGCTCACCTGAGTGCTGCGGCGACGGCTCCTCCCCCTTCCGGATGGCTGGGCCTCACCTGCAGCAGGTGCTCGCGTGTCCCCACTTCGAGCCACGCGGCGGCTCCTTTTTCTCCCTTGTCGGCCCCCAGGTGACCTGGGGGAGCCAAAGCCTCTGCTAGTGGGGCCACCAGTTTGACACTGAGACTTCAAGAGAGAGAGGTTGGAGATATGCTCCACTGCAAAGAGGTTGGGCCTGACTCCCTGACATTTGGGCGTGGGGCCTCTGGGAATGTGCACGGAAGGACTACTCTCCCCATTTGCCTGACGAAAAAAAATAAAAACATCGTGAATTTTGATCTCTGATGGAGGAAGTTCAAGGCATGCCTCAGAAAAGTATGGACCTGCAACCAGCTGAGGCCAAAAGGCGTCCCTAAAGCAGGACTCTGAGTTTCCTAATCACCAGTTCTGTAACCTTTCCTTTCGTGCCTAACTAATAATAATGACAATAGGGACTATTATTATGGGCCTGCTATGGGGCAGGCCCTTAGCAGAAACGCCCGGAAAGCCTCACTCTACCGTTAGCAGAGCAGGGGGCCTGCGGCTCAGAGGAATACAGTGACTTGGAGATCACACAGCTCAGATTTGGGCCAGGACAGTGAGTTCCAAACAGAACCTGAATTCCAAGGGCCAAGGAACTTGCCAACTTAACTTTTGTTGGCATAGTTTTCCTTTTTATCCTGAACCATTCAGGGCCTACCTTCTCCCAGTTGGGGACTGAGACAAAGGGAGAAGGGAGGGACAGGATTCCTATTCCTGGGGCTCTCCATCTGGACTAGAGTCCTGAAGGGGGCTGGCTGCTGCTCCAGGAGCTCTAGGCACCTGCTCAGACAGCTTCCTAAAGTCGTCAGGAGGTTTGCCTGAAGAAGGGCCCATAAGTGGGCCCTTAAATGGTCTACAGAAACTCTGAGAGCTATGCAGGATCTGGGGGTTGGGACGGGGGGGGGGGGGGACCAGTAGGCTTCCTGCTGTTTCACCTCCGCCTGGGGGGGAGGTCTTTGAGTCTTCATCCCTTGGTGGGAGTGAGATCCATTGGCCCATCCTGTGGTCTCTGAGTCTGCCTTTAGTCTTCAGATTTCCTAAAATTTGTTTCCTTAAACAATTTTGTAGCATCTACTTAGTGCTCTCAGGCATCAAGCAGGGAAAGAAAGTTTGAGGGGTATTTATCTCATTTTTCATATGAGAACACTTGGGCACTGATAATGTAAGAGTCTTCCTCAAGATCCTAGTGCTGTGTCCTTTCCATGTCATCTTAGAACAATGTCAGACTGACTGGGTCCCTGTAACTAGTAGCACTTTTCTCAGCTCCTCCCAAAGATGCCAGGATTGAAATTTTAGGGGGACTTCAGAGAAAGGACATGTTACTTACAGTTTTTTTTTTTCAGTTTTGGCCTGGGCTGGGTTCAAACCCACCACCTCCTACTCCTTTGAGTCACAGGCGCTGCCCTCTACATTCTTTTTTTTTTGAGACAGAGTCTCACTACATCACCCTCGGTAGAGTGCTGTGGGGTCACAGCTCACAGCAACCTCAAACTCTTGGGCTTAAGCGATTCTCTTGCCTCAGGTTCCTGAGTAGCTGGGACTATAGGCGCCCACCACAACACCATGCTATTTTTCTGTTGCAGTTGTCATTGTTGTTTAGCCTGGGCCGGGTTCAAACCCACCACCCTCGATGTATGTGGCTGGCACTGTAACCACTGTGCTACAGGCACCAAGCTCATGTTACCTACATTCTATTGGTGATCTGATGGCAGGGACCTCCAGGTCTGTAGAACTTGCTCATTTGACAATGCCTATAGGAATAAAAATACATTGCCTCTCACTTCCCTGATGCTTGTCTTAAAGGCACACAAAGGCTTTGTAAATTTATCTTTGAGGTTCATTCACCTTTGAGCCACCGCTGGCATGCACAGAGTATGCTCTTATTGGCGCATTGTCTGGCACATCGTATTATAAATGTTATAATTATTATTGCTGATTTTGGGCCTTCATTCTGTCCGTGCCCAGTATTTACTGGAGAAACCAGGAGTTTACATGCTTTTCTTTCTTTCTTTTCTTTTCTTTATTTATTTTTTGAGGCAGAACCTCAACTGTCATCCTGGATAGAGTGCTGTGGCATCACAATTCCTGGGCTCAAGCGAGTCTCCTGCCTCTTCCTCCCAAGTAGCTGGGACTACAGGCGCCTGTCACAACTCCTGGCTATTTTTTGGTTGCAGCCGTCATTGTTTTTTTTTTTTTGTAGAGACAGAGTCTCACTTTATCACCCTGGGTAGAGTGCCGTGGCGTCACACTGCTCACAGCAACCTCCAGCTCTTGGGCTTAAGCGATTCTCTTGCCTCAGCCTGCCGAGTAGCTGGGACTACAGGCGCCTGCCACAGCACCTGG
>CAUYON010079856.1:0-36653 GCA_963573935.1 Arctocebus calabarensis
GACTATGAACAAATTAAAAAAAAAACAAAACAACTATATGGCTCGGCGCCTGTGGCTCAACGGGCTAAGATTCCAGCCACGAGAGCTGGCGGGTTCAAATCCAGCCCGGGCCCACCAAACAACAATGATGGCTGCAACCAAGAAATGGCCGGGCGTTGTGGCGGGCGCCTGTAGTCCCAGATACTTGGGAGGTGGAGGCAGGAGACTCATTTGAGCCCAGGATTTGGAGGTTGCTGTGAGCTGTGTTGCCATGGCACTCTACCCAGGGTGAAAGCTTGAGGCTCTGTCTCAAAAAGTAAGAAAATAAAAAAAAACAAGAAAAACAGGACATAGACTGGGCTTGGTGGCTTATGCACATAATCTTAGCATTCTCAGAGGCTAAGGCGGGTGGATTGCTTGAACTCAGGAGTTCGAGACCAGCCTGAATAAGAATGAGAACCCATCTCTATTAAAAATAGAAAAAAATTAACTAGGCGTTGGGGCAGATACCTGTAGTCCCACCTACCCAGGAGGCTGAGGCAAGAGGCAAGAGGATAGCTTCAGCCCAAGAGTTTGAGTTTACTGTGAGCTATGATGATGCCATGGAACTCAACCCAGGGTGACAGAGTGAGATGCTGTCTCAAAAAAATAAAAACAAATAAAAAATAAACAAGACATAACCTTGTATTCTTGCCCTTTACCTCCTGGGCCTAGATGAACTGATCTGAGCCCCTGGTCTGGCCTAGGATCTGAAGCCTGGCTGTTGGTCTCACCTTGGGCAGGTCCTGGAAGAGTTCCCCAAGTTTGATGATGATAAGGAGGATAAAAAGAGAAGAAACAGCTCCAGCAACCTGTGGGGTGGGGAAACGGGGATGGAGGAGTGGAGGAGGTGGGGAGCAGGGCTTGGGGGAACAGGGGTGAGACCACCAGGCAAAGCAGTGTGTGCATAGATACATGCCCACACCCAAAGCCCACCTGTGTGTTGCCTCCAGAACTCTCCTGCACCAGGCTCCGAGACATAGAACAGCTCACAGGGAAGCACTGGAAGATGCCCCCCACAAGGTTACTGAGGCCAAGGGCGACCAGTTCCTGGTGAAGGGGAATGTGTATGAGGAGACTTCCTAGAAGTGTCTAATCACTGTCCCACTGTGCCCAGGTCTATCCATCCCCAACCTTCATCCCCTCAATGCCCCCCAGAGGCAAGGTTCTGACCCATACATCCTGTTTTCCCAACTTTAGTTCTCCCCCATGGCCCTCGCATATCTGCTGTTTCCCTGTGTTCTACCTGCTCCATCCCCCCAGCCCCTGGGGCTCTGTACTCCTGGATGTCTCCTATATGCCCAGTATCGCACAGACCTGGTTGCTGTCCACCCGGTAGCCATGCCTCAGGGCGAAGATCTTCCCCAGCGAGATAGCAATGGCAAATCCAACTACGGCAATGGTGAAGGCACTTCCCAAAAGCTGTGTGAACATCTTGGGGCTGGGGGCCACTGGGGGCAAGAGCCTGTGAAAGGTATCTGTGAGACCAAAGAAAGGTCCTGGCCTAGCTGCCAAACCCTCCCTGGCCTGACGGGGCCACAGCTCACCCTGCAGGGATGTTGCCCACAACATCCACCCCAAATCTGTGCTTCAGGCCCACGCCATAGGAGATGCCTGTGGCCCCAATAAGCTGTAGGAGAAAACAAGGTCGGGGATGGAGGTGCTGGCATCAGAGTTGAGGTGGGGATGAATGAACCACTCTGGGGCAAAGCCTTCAGAGGGGTGGGGAGAAGTCACTGACAGGGTCAGACAAACAACATTTTTGGCAGGGAGAAATGTTATCAGTGGTAGGAAGAAACCATCATGGGGGCTTTCAGCTGTGGCCCCCTCCTGCCCCAGAATGCACCCTTGTGCCCAATGCAGCTGGTCCTCAAATCCCTGGAGGCTGCCCACACAACAAGGACCCATTCTGACCCCTCCTTCCCCACTTCCCTCATTCCTGGCATCCGAACCGTGAGCAGTTCCCCGGGTATTGGTATAGGCAGATGCTGCTGTAGCTTGTTATTCAACAGCTTCACCACGATGAGCACCACCCCCGCCACAGCTGCAGTGACCACAGTGCCGACCACACTCTGGGGCAGCTTCCAGCAGACCTCCAGCACTGTCTGTGGAGGGATAAGTCACAGCCAGCACTCAAGGCCAGGGGGCACACCTACCCATCCCTCTTCCCACCCTCACTCACATAGATGAGGGACAGTGGCCCAGAGCGGCTGCTCAGATGGAGGCCAAACACATACTTGAGCTGTGAGACGAAGACGTGCACAGATGCAGCTGTGGTATAGGCACGCACCAAAGGCTCGGACAGGTAGGTGACCACAAAGCCGAAGTGGACCAGACCTAGCCCCACCTGTGGGATAACCAGGGGCAGTCAAAAGAGGCAGGGACCCAGGGGTAGCTAAAGAGAAGCTCAGGGCACATGGGATTCAGAGGGGGATAAGTAAACAGTAAGAGCAGGAGGGCAGAGCAGGGCAGACACTTGGGAACTCCAGAGGGGGGGGCTGCAGGGAGTGGGAGGACACATACTCCTGTTTCTTACCTGGAAGAGGCCAACCAGGACACTAAGTGTGGAGGCCAGCTGCACCCGGTCGGCATCTCTGGCTGTCTCGTTCACTGTGGAGTTTGAGGCCTGCAGGTAGTCCTCATTTGGGGCCAGGGATTCTGTCACACTGCCCACCATCACAGACATGACAGCAAAGGTCCCTGCAGGGACAGTCAGGGCAGGCCTAAAGGGGATAGGACACTGCCATTCCCTAGAGCTCTGATCTTAAGAGAGAGGCCAGGAGGACAAATAATCCTCAGACTATGGCTATACAAATGGGGCAGTGCTGATGGTTAGATATGGCCAGTGTCAGAGTGAATCCTAAGCTCATAGGCTCTTTTTTTTTTTTTTTTTTAAGAGGCAGAGTCTCACTTTAACGCCCTCGGTAGAGTGCTGTGGCGTTATAGCTCACAGCAACCTCCAACTCCCGGGCTTAGGCAATTCTCTTGCCTCAGCCTCCTGAGTAGCTGGGACTATAGGCACCCACCACAACGCCTGGCTATTTTTTGTTTTTTTTTTTTTGCAGTTTGGCCAGGGCCGGGCTTGAACCTGCCACCCTTGATATATGGGGCCGGTATCCTACTTGCTGAGCCACAGGCACCGCCCCATAGGCTCTTAAGGTTGGCTAGAAATGCTGGCCTTGCATCATGTATTCTGCACCACCTGTGTCTGCTGGCATAGGGACACAGATGCTCCCTGTGGAGTGGGGACAGGGTCAGAGTTTGCCTCAAGCTGATCAGGCCTCCACCAAGCTCCAGGCCCCTCAAGCTGCCTCACCCACTCACATTTTCCCAGACCCAGGGCTTTGAGGTGCCTTGAACCTGTGGTCCTACAGTCAATTCCCTAGTTCTGCCAAGGGATGACCCTAGACCTAGCCCCCCAGTAACCCAGGACTGATATTGCCCTCTTCTTCAAGTTCTCTGGCCCTGCTCAGCCCTCTCATCCTGCCCTCCATGGGGAATGTGGACATCCTCTTGAAGGGTAGGCCTGATTCCACTTACCCACAGAGATGTGCCGGGAAGTACCAAATAGAAAGTAGATGAAAACAGGGTAAAAGGAGCTGTAGAGGCCATACACAGGGGGCAACCCAGCCAGGAGAGCATAGGCCAAGCCTGGAGTTGGGATGATAGCAATGCAGGCTCAGAGGCCAAGGTCTCAAAAGGGTAGGGTAATCCCAGCCCTGGTCAGGTGCCATAGTTCCAGGGTCAGAGGTCATAGCTCCAAGTTTGTGGGGTCAGAGACCACAAAGCTTCCAGGCCAAGGCCTTGAAGGGGCTCACCCTGTGGAAGCTGCATGATGGCCACACTCAGGCCAGATAACAAGTCACCTAGGAGCCAGTCACGCACAGGATACCGGGGTAACCAGACCAAAACTGGGAGCCATTGGAGCAGAAGAGCACGGGCTCGTGCATGGGAACACCTGGGGACATGAGGGATATGTGTAAGGTATAGGGGCTACCTGGGCCCTGCCAGACCCTCCAGACCCCCACTCATGCTTGGCCTTACTGCAACCAGGTTCGCCACTGGTGGGTCCCAGGTACTGAGCCCTGATGCCCCAGTTCTTCCAACTGTTCCTGATTTAACAGTGGCCGTTCCACATGGTAGTCTCGCCTCCGCAGCTCCATTGCCTGCGTTGTAGACAGCAGTGCCTGTGTGTCCCTCGGTCTGGTGTGGCGAGACCAGAGATACAGTGAGGACACCCTTGGTCCAACCTCCCCTAAAACTCCACCTGGGACCAGGGAGTCACCCACTGATTTTTCAAGGTCTCAAGATCAAGGTACAGTTGGTCTAGTCCCAGCTGGCTCAGTGGGCCTCATGCCCACACCCAGGCAGGGCAGTGCCTGAACTTTGGCTGGTGGAAAAGTCTTTCTGGGCCAAAGTCCCCCAACAAGAGACAGCAAGATGAGCATAACCCACATCTATGGCGCAGGTACTCTGAAGGTCCAAGGCTGACCACCCCTCCAAGCCCCTTTCTCCCAGCTCCATTCCTTTCTTTCTTTCTTTTTTTTTTTTTTGAGAGACACATTCTCACTATGTCACCCTCAGTAGAGTGCCGGGCGTCACAGCTCAGAGCAAATTCAAACTCTCAGACTTAAGTGATTCTCTTGCCTGTAATACTGAGTAGCTAGGATTACAGGCTCCCGCCACAACGCCTGGCTATTTTTTTGTTGCAGCTGTCACTGTTGTTTAGCTGGCATGGGCATGGTTCAAACCTGCCAGCCTCAGTGTATGTGACCAGTGCTTTACCAACAGAGCTACGGGCATCACCCTCTCACCTCCTTTTCTTTCCCTAGCTAGTCAGCGTCCAGTGCTCAATTCCTTATCCAGCTATCCCAGGAGCCCAGCGCTGGTTGGGCTGGCTGAAAGTACACTTAGGGAAAAGATGTAGCAAACCAGGGGTCCAGTTCCTTAAGCAACTCCCTCTCCAAAACTCAGGCTTCCAGTAGAGACCCTTCTCCTCTAAGGGAAGGATTGCATTGAGGCTAAGGTTGCCCCTGGGCCTCCATCCCCAGGGTCCAGGTTTAGACAGCTTAAGCCTCGGCTGGGAAAACCAAGGGATGGCTCTCACTTGAGGAGAAGGGATCTTTCATGGAGCGGGAGCTCTCACCTAGAGGGAGAGGCTCCCAGATAGAAAGGGAAGTACCCACTTGAAGTGGTGGAAAGATTTTACCTGAGAATAGGAGCTCTCTGGGGGGGAAATCTCACCTAGAGAGGCTTCACCTGACCTTCCAGGAAAGCTTTCACCAACCAGGCAAATTCTGATATAGGAAGAATTGCTTATTTGCCCAGAGGCTCCTACCTGAAGTGGAAGAAAGATCTTACCTGGGAATAAGAGACCTTGGGGGCGAGGGCTCTTACCTCGGAGCGGGGGTACTATCACCTAGTGGGGAAGCTCTGACCTGGGGCGGGGAGGCTCCCACGTAGCCTGGAAGAAAGTACTTACCTGGAAATAAGTCACGGGCAGGTGAGGGGAATGTTAGCTTTAGCCTGTTAGGGGGAAAGCTGTCACCTGTCAGAAAAGTTCTGGTCTAGCTCTGACCTGGAGAGAGGATCCTACCTGAGGGACAGGAACTTACCTGGGAAGGACTGCTAACCTGGATGTCCCGGTTGGAGGAGAAAAGTGGAGTGGGTACAAGGAAGATCCTCAGAGTTCTTGGCTCTGCCCTTTCCTGGAGATCTTAGAGCCCCCTCACTCCTCTCTTGAGACGCCCCAGGTAATTTTAAAGAATTCTCTCCCACACTACCCAGTATCCGCGCTCAGGGGCGGAGCCTGGATCGTTGGCCCTTCCCCCCAGGAGGGCGCCCGGGCGAAAAGGGCTGGGAGACCTCACTACCCGGTAAATTGTAAACCCGGGTGGACTCGGAACCCCAAGTGAAAGCACTTAATTCACGGGTCCCAGCCAGGGACTCTGTTGCAGCAACTTCAGGCCCGCAAGCACCTCAGCTGGCACAATTCCTGGAGCCGGACTCTCCCGCATACAGCTGCCTCCCTGCGACCCCGGGTTAGCACTCGGGCAGCACTCCCTAGCTTCTCCCGCACAGCCCGTAAGGCTGGGGTCGTGCTGGATCCCGCCCCCATTCTTTGCCGCAAATGGGCAATCGCCTGCAGAAAATCTACGAAGAGGTAAACCGAGGCGACGCAGGCTGGAGATGCCAGCTCTAGGCCCGGAGTTAGCGCGGGGTCTCCGGCGGACACTGAGAACCATGGCGGCGCTTTGCACTTACCCGGACGCCTCCGACAGCCCCATGGTTCGCAAGCGCCCAGCGGCTGCCCCTAACAGCTACAGCTTCGGGCGGCTGCGGGCCGCTAGGCACCGGCAGGCAGCGCCCGGCTAGCGGCTAGGCCCGCGGCGAGCGCTAGGGGACTAATCCCAGAGCAGCACGGGAAAAGCTTGGGCCTATCAGCATGCAGGGGCGGGGCCTAAGGAGCGCTCCTGGGGTTCTGGGAAGCCTGGCAGGACATTTAACCCCTTCCTCCCCAGAGGCCTAGATGGCGCTCTCCCTCACAGCTCATCCTATCCACTTTCCCAAGCCCCGTGGGATTGCAGAACTGAACTAAGAACCAGTGCTGGGCAGCCTCTAGCCGCGCCTTTAAGCCCCTGTTGTCGGATGAAGCTGCTTTTAGGTCTTAGCTTCGCAGAGAGGGAAGGAGAAACCCGCGGATGGTCAGGAGGTTTTGGGGTGCGGCTGGTAATCCCAGCCTTAACTCTTGTTGAAGGATCCAGCTTTTTAAGTGTTTCAAAAGCACCCACTTGTAGCATCTGTACAAGTGGGTACAGCATCTGTGGGGCTTCTCGTGTCTCCAGCTTAGGGTGCTTTCCTTTTGGAGGCAGGCGTGTTGGTCTCTGAGATGTTCCCCAAGGCCTCCTCTTCAACTCTGGCCACCCAAGCCAGAAATAAAGCCACGAAGATCTCCTCTCCCCGCACAAAGCACAGCACAGGCAGCAGTAAGGTTTCTTCCTGCCTGAACCTCGGGGAAAACACTGTCCTCCCAGCTCCAACTTGTAGAGACTGGTGAGGATCAATGCTGTCACTTGGCAAGGCAGGAAAGTGGTTTGACTCTTGGGCCAACTGGTCCTGAGTCAAACGCCAGGACAGGACTGCAGACCTCGAAGACTTATGACATCCTGATGCCCTTGCCCTGACCAGAGAAGGCGGCTTCTCTGGGTATCTTATTCTCACCACTTGTGCTTCAACTTCAGGCCCCAATCACAAGGTGAGGGACCAGGTTTCAGGGCGAAAATGGGAACTTGCTCCAAATCTAGGATGAAATGGGCTAAAAATAGCTAGATGTTTTTGGAGGGGTCTCAGATTCCTCCCTAAGGTCAGTCTGGCCTGAATCATTCAGTCACCATCCTGATCCCCACAACAGAAAGAGGGAACAATTGTTTTCTATAGAAGTTTATTCCCAAAACAGAGCGCGGCTTCACGGAACAATTTACACAGACAGGAAAAGGGGCCACTGGGCTAGAGGGGGGCATCCCCAGAGAGGGGCATCTACAAAACCTAGGACATAGCAAGGACACCCTCCTACCCTCAGGAGGCCACTCAGCCCTTCAAAGGCTGGGATCATTCTAGGTTAAGGAGAGCTTGGGTCCTGGCTGGTATGATTTGGCATCTGTCAGTGAAGTATAATTTTTAATCTCCTAGGAAACTACCCCCCAAAGAGTATGCATGTGGTGAGGGGGTGAGGAGATGTCTGTACAGGCCATCTCCCAACCCCATACAACCACTATCCTCTGTGGTCAGAGGGTGCCTACCCTTAGGGCTTCTGGGCTGACCTCTGGCCTGGGAGAGCTCAAGATGGCCAGGTCCAGGGTCTTCACAGGTGGGTCCTCCAAGCCCCTCTCTCACATTCCCTACCTTTCAATTATAAACAAAGGGGGGGACATTCTCAACTGTAAACAAAGTATAAAAGTTCAAAGTTTTAAGTCTTAAACAAAATAAAAAAAATTTTTAAATCTCTAACTGTAAACAAAGTAACAAAAAAATTTTAAGTCCCCAGTTCTAGACATCAAACAAAGTACCAAAAGTGAGAGTTTCGTGAACAGGGTCCTAACAGTCATTTTTCCCTTTTTAAGGGAATAAAGGAAGAGTGGAACTGAGTCACTTCCTGCAGCCCAGGTGCCTAGGGCCAGGGAGGATCCTGTAAACATGGGAGGCAATGGCACCTACATTCTGGGTCTTGATTTCCCGTGTTTCTGCTCACACTCCCAATCCACCCTTCCTAGTAAACTCTAGCAGAGAGCAGTATCAGGGAATCAAATGGCACCACAGACAACTTTTGTTCACAGCAGGGGCAGGGGCAGGTGAGCGACCTTTCCCTACCCTTTGCAGGAATGTCTGATTAGAGGCCTAAGACCCCCCCAGGGGAGCCAGGGAAGCCTTGCTCTGTAAACATGACATCTGCTGCTCTACCAGTGCCCCACAGCATCAGTCCTAGGTCATAAGGCAGTAAGTGGTAGGGACTCCACATAATAAACACACACATCCACAGGGAGGGGAGGCATGAGTGAGCCCCCAGGAGGAAGCCAGAGGACCCCTGTTTCTAAGACCAACCCCAGCCCCAGAAGTTTGGCCTTTGGAGCATTTGAAAAAAAGCAAGGAACAATTTTACACTTGGGCCCCTGGCAATATTCAGATCCACCCTGGGGGTGGTGGGGGAGAAAGATATCTGTCCCACCTGCCTGATTCTACTTATTCCAGTTAAGATGAGAAAAAAGAGCACATGGTTTGCTAGGGACCCACATGGGGCCAAACTCTACATCTTTCTTCCTCTGTCCTCCTCCCCCTTCCAGCCCAGCCTCAGACCCCTGGGAGAAAAGAAAAGATGAAAAATAACATAAGCATATCTCTCTAGTTACAAAGGTACAAAACGTATAAAAGTCCTCCCTTCAGTTTCCCCAACCCTGCATCTGCCACACGCATGCTCACAGATGCGCATGGAACCTCAGTACTCCTGAAGTGGGCAGAGTTTTGCAGGGTAGGGCAGAAGTCTGCCTTGGGATTAGCCCCCACTCCTGGAGTCTCTTCTGTTAGCCCAAATCTTCCATTGCCTTCAGCTTTTTCTCATCCATACTGCTTGGCCCCTCAGGAGTGACCCTCACTTCTGGGAACTCTGTAGAGTTGTGGGTGGAAATCAAAGATCAATGCTGGAGCAAACTCTAAGTCAAGTGGCTCTGGGTTCCTCCACCTGACTTGGCCTAGTCCACCTCCCCTCACCTCCACCATTACCTCTATGTCTCAGCCCCTACCCTCTGTGCCCCTCATGCCCACTCCACTCCATCCATTCAGCAAGGCTCCTTGGTCACCTAGGTCTTTAAGTGCTTCAAAAGCACCATCTTGTACAGATGCTATTTTAAGTACTTGACAGATAATTGTCTCATAAATCTTCTGCTGATCTCTAAGAATTTGTTACTACAGACCCCTTTTTCAGATGAGGAAACTGAGGCTCAGAGAGGCTTATACCTTTCCAAGGGAATACAGCTTATGAGGTAAGACATAGAACTCAAATTCAGGCCTGTGTGATTCCAGAGCCTGAACCCCTGCTGGGTTCTGACCTACCTCCCATACAGCCAGACCCCAAAGCTAGACTGAAGGGGATACCAGGGAAGAGTCAGCTTGCTCTGATCCCCACCCCCAGTATCCCTCTAGAGCCCCAAACCCCCAACCTCCCTGCTCCTCCTGCCAGTCTTTGTCCTCTCCCAACAATGGGTCCTGCTCAGTTCCCTTGATCACTCTTCTCCCCAAAACCATCTCTTACCCTAGAAGCCCACACGGAGCCTGGCCCAACTATTTCTCCTCTTTGAAACTCACCTCTCCTTTTGGCTTTCAAGACCTAGGATTTCCTGGCTCCTCCCACCCCCACCACTCCTCTGACTCCTGTGCACTCAGCTATTTCCCATCTGTCTGCCATCTCCTTCCCCACAGAAGCCCCAATGGCACCTGTGACCCCCAGCCCACAGTGCCCACGGATGGGAAGAACTTAATATCCACCAACTAAATCGATGAACAAATGATTTCCCTCCCATTAAGTTAACTCTTCAGCCTGGCATATCCTGGCACCACTTCTGGCCCCTCCTTATCTACTACAACCCCCTAAGCTAAGCCTCCTCCCCTCCCCTCAACCTCTTGCACTGACCCGGTTACCTCCCACTTTTAGGCCTTGACCCATCCTCTGCCTTCACTAGCTCAAGTCCTTGGGAAGGCACCTATCTCTACTTAGCTTGGGCGGTACAGGGAAGGGTGGCTGGCTCTGTCATTTGACTGGCATTTTCCTGCTGGTCACACCCCCATTTCCTACCAGACCTGGCCCCCCACATCTGTCTGCCAACCCTCGCCCTATTTCATGGCAGAACACCAGGAGGGTACACAGGCGTTTGCCCTAAGCTGACGAAGCTGTGAACAAGTGGCAGGACCAAGCTTACTCTGAGTCCGGTGACAGCTCTGAGATACTGTGAGAGGTGGCAGACCGTGGTGTGGACGGTCCAAGCGCAGAAGCTGTGGCGGAAGGAGTGGCGGTGGTGTGAGGGCCCGAGGGCGTGCTTGAGGACTGCACAGAGGAGAGGGCTGAGGAGTTGAAAGAAGCGAGGATAGAGGAGAGAATATCTAGCTGCTCTGTGGAGGGGCCATGGCCGGGGCCACTGACTGGATCTTCCCTAGCTCTGAGCAGCTGTGGAGGTGGCCCGAGGGCTTCTTGTGAGGGGTGCCGGCTAGGTATCTGGTCCAGCTGCTCCCGAGAGTTTGAGTTCCTAGACAGAGAGTCTAGAGGCCGGGATGGCAAGAGGGGGTCCCTTGAGAGTTGCCGCTGAGGAGACAGGGGTAGAGGCGGGGGCTGTGGGTCAAGGTCCCAGACACGGCGGGGTGGTGGTAGTGTGCTCAACCACTCTCGAGGCGCCCCTAAGTCCAGTGTATCCCGTGACCCAAAGCGGCCAGCCATGATCCCAGGGTAGTCCTGGGGTGGCTGCCTCCGCGGCAGGGTGCTGCCCCGATTTCTTGGCTCCAGGCGGCCTGGCACAGTGTTCATGCGTTCCTGGGAACCTGGCCGGCTCAGGGGATGCAGAGTAGGGGCAGGGGCCTCCTCTAATCGCTCACGGCTCAGTTGCCGCCGGAGGAGCAGGTCCAGCTGTTCTCGGGAAGAATAGCGACTAGCTGGCTGTGAAAGGCTGCCTGTGCCCCCACCAGCATAGATGCGACCATAAGAGGCAGCTGGCACAGCACGGTGACCCAAGGTGGCTGCACGGCACCAGGACAGCTCAGGGGCACCTCGGTGCTGTGGCATGAGTGGGTATTGCAAACGGTTCTTCAGGATGCCTACAGGAGGAACAAAACGGGAGACAGGGTATGTATGTGGAGAGAATAAACAGGAATTCCTGAGTCTAGAGATGTGGTAGCCCTGGGATCCCTGTGGCAGAGCACTGGGAGCAGAAACCCCTTGGGGAAGGGCAGAAGCAACCCTAGAGTTCCCAGAAAGGCAGCAGGACAGGGGAGTCCTGAGGGGGGAGACAGTAATCCTTCAGATCAGGGCACAGGTAGTCCCTGTGATGAGGGGTAGCCCTCAGGTCCCAGCAATGCAGGACTGGGTCAAAAATGCAAAAACCCCCTGGGTCGGGGCAAGAGCAGTCCCAAGGTCCTTGTGATACACGGGTGAGGGCGGAAACCTCTTGAGTTGGGGCAAGGACAACCTCTATGTAAAGCAGGGTAGGGAGCAGAAACCTTCCAGATCAGAGCAGGGACTCTGGAATCTGGGGAACAGCACCTCTTACAAACTGGAATTGGAGTTGGGGCAGGAGTAGCTCCTGAAGTACCTGTGGCACCAGCCAGGGTGTAGGAGGATGAGAACTCCCAGGTCAGGATAGGGAGACTATGAAGTAGGCTAGAGGACCAAAAACCCCCAGCTCAGAGTAAGAGCAACTCTCATTTTGGGATGTAATGGGCTGTTTGGAGGCTACAGTGTCTAAGTACATAGCTAGCTGAAATCCCCTGGGTTAGGGCATGAGCAGTCCCCAGGGTCTCTGTAGTGCAGGCCAATGGTCAGAGTCATACCTTTCCTCTGGCGTTGGGCCCGGCCCAGGGAGGTTTCATCCCCACTGGTCAGGACCAGGTCTGGCTGGTTGTTGTTCGCTGCATCCTTGCTGGTGTCCAGCCCCAGACGCCTTTCAGAACCCCAAGTCTGCAGAGCACAGGGGGCTACCTCACACTCCCCCAGGGCTGGCCAGTAGGACAGGAGATCATTGCCATCCACATCTGTGGGCCAGGGCAGGTTACAAGAGCCTCTGGGTTGACCCCAGTGACTCCTGACCCCTATAACTCAGACTCGGTGATGCCTGATCCAAATGACCCTTGAAGCCCTGGCTGGTCCCAGTGAGCAAATGTGGGAATAGGAGGGCATGTCCTCAGAGACCAGTGGAACCACCCAGGGAGGGAGTTCTTGATAAGCACCCCCTTAACTAGAGACTGGAAGTAGAAGAACCTAATGGCTCATGGTTAGGAAAGCCAGACTAGACCCTAACCTGCAGGGAAGAGTGGGGGCTAGAGAGGACAACATGCCACTCTATAATATCCCTGTCCTCATTGCTCTGTACCAAGTCATTCCTGGACCTCCCAAGCACTTCCAGGAGGCTGGATAGGGAGACCTGCATGGGGGTCCCAAGCTTGACCCCAGAGGTTCCCAATGTTCCAGTCCCAGGCATCTTCAGGAGACAGCAGGGTCCATGCATCGTGTCTAAGTAGAAAATGGGGTTTTCCTTGGTCACCCATGAGCTTAGAGGGCTCCCATCACCTTTGGGGTGGGTGAGGAGCCTCTCACTCTGGGCTGCTCGGCAGAGTGGACGCTGGAAACGCCCCCGTGTCCGGCCATTGTCTTCACTTTCTGAAGATGGAATGGACAGACTCCTGTCCTCCTCCAAGGACAGATCACTGTCGGAGTCAGAGTCTGCACCTAGAGTTGGGAAAGTCAGAGAAAGAGGGTATAACAGGAGCTTGGGGAGGAGGTAAGAGACTTTGGAGTAAGGGTAGAACCTGGGGTTCCACCTGGGTACAGCAAGGGTTTTGGGGCTAGAGACCTGGGGGCAACTTGAAGTGGAGGTGGGAACATTAGGGCCAAGATTTATCATGGAGCAAGGTAGAAAGAGTGGGTTGAGAGAATCAGGGCTTGGTGGGTAGATACCTCCTGGGGCAGTGAACTGGGAGGAGCTTGTCCCACTCCAGTCAGCCACTGTACCCAGTTTGGGTAGGGCAGAAGAAAAGGGGATCAACTGGGGAGAGAGTCTCTGCCTTCCTCCTCCCTAACCCAGGCCCCCAACTCCACCAGCATCTCGATGGAACATGGCCACATCCAAGTCAGTGGGGCCAGCGTGAGCCTGGAGGCTGTGGTCAATGTGGTCAGCAGCTGAGCCATGTCGAACCAGGACATTGTCCCTGGAAAGGCAAGAGGCCCCCATGAAAAGGGGATGTAATGGGATGCTTGGAGGCTGCAAGTGGAGTATCTCTGAGGGTGTCCCTGGACATCTGGGGCACAGGCTGCAGCAGGGCCCCTGATGGCTCATATGGGGAGAGCCCCCTGCTCCAGGACCTGGTAATGCCAACTCTTTTTTTTTTTGCAGTTTTTGGCCGGGGCTGGGTTTGAACTCACTACTTCCAGCATATGGGGCCAGCGCCCTACTCCTTTGAGCCACAGGCACTACCCCCAACTCTTTTTTTTTAGAGACAGAGTCTCACTTTGTCACCCTTGGTAGAGTGCCATGGCGTCACAGCTCACAGCAACCTCTAGCTCTTGGGCTAGGGCGATTCTCTTGCCTCAGCCTCCTGAGTTGCTGGGACTACAGGTGCCTGCCATAATGCCTGCTATTTTTATTGCAGTTGCCACTGCTGTTTTAGCTGATTGGGGCCAGGTTCGAACCTGCCACCCTTGGTATATGGGATTGGCACCCTACCCACTGAGCCATAGGCACTGCCTGCTAACTCTTGGTAACATGGGGCTGAACTAAGCTGAGCGTGCCCCTCACAAGGAGGACCCTCCACTTACCTGAGGTAGCTGTGGCCCCGCTGGCTGTCCTGGTCCTGTGTCCGGCCGGAGCGGGCACTGCTCACGGAGGAGACAGTAGAGGCACCGAGAGTGATACGGATGAGGCCACTCTCCTCAAAGAGGGCTGTGTTGTTGTAGGCCACAGGTCCCTTGGGGAAGTGGGCACAGGAAATATAGCCCTGCAAAAGCCTCAAACTCTGGCCTCCCCAGGCCCCCAAGCCCCTGATAGTCTCTCACCATCCCAGGTGTGGGCCTTGCCTCCTCGGGTGCTGCCTTCCTGCCCAGACAGGCGGGTGTCCAGGCAGCTCGGGCATCTGCATTCAGGACACAGAAAAGCAGCAGCACTGCCAGGCCCTGTAGGTCAGCAAGGGTCAGTGTGAGGTCAGTGAGGGGTTAGCAAGGGACAGGGAGATATCAAAGTCAGAGAAGGTGGGAGTAGGGCCAACAGGAGGCCACCAGGGGCCAGTATAAGTCCCTATGGGTCAGAAGGGGCCAGTCACTGCAGGTTAGTGTGAGACAATGAGGAGCCCAGTGGGGTAAATAAGGAGATCAAGCAAGGTCAGCAGGGGCAGAGGCCAGAGAGACTTGAGTCAGTAAAGGTCAGTGTGGATCAGCAAGGGTCCAGGAGCCTCAGGGTTGGTGAAGGCCAGTCCAGGATCAACACCCAGTCTGGGGTCAGTGTCTAGTTAGACACGGCTCAGCTGCTGACCTCATTGACCACAGCTCCAGGCCAGGGGTCAGCAGCTAGGGTCAGTGTCTGGTCTGACAACAATCATCTAAAAAGAGTCAGTTTCAGGCCTAGGGTCAATGCCCTGCTTGGGTTGGGCCCAGCCTGCTGAACATCCACTGGGGTCAGGGGTGGGGAAGGGTGCCAGGGTTACCTGGAGGCCACAGAGGCCGGCGTGGAGGTAGTGGAAAGCCAGGATGCTGTGGTTGACTGCCAGGAGGCCAAAGAGCCAGGAGGCACTGACCAGCAGCAGGAGCAGAAAGGAGCTGCGAAGGGTCCTGCTGCAGGGACATGGGAGGACACAGGAGGACACACAAAGCTCATGTGCAACTCATGCAGGGGACATAGAAGAAAAGGAACATGGGGGTCGCTGGAGGACATGGGGTGGGGGGAGGGTCATACGAAGAACCAAGAGAGCACTCAGGGAGCCATGGGGTGAGAGGGGGTAAAATACATGTGAATGTGGGACCATGAGGAAAAGCATGGAAGATAGGTAAGGATACATGGGGGAGGGGGCAGAATGGGACATCCAGGCCAAGGGAGACCCAGAGGACAAGGAGAAACAGCATGGTGGCAGCACGTGTGGGGCCAGAGTATAGTGAAGGCGCCAGGGAGGGACAGCAGGCCCGGGCAGGTGTGACTACATTCCTTCATCAGAACTTGGAACCCAGCCTGCACCAGGGATGCTCTAGAGACCCCAGACCCCACCTAGAAGGACCCTGCCATCCTGAGGATCCCCTTCTTCCCCCAGCCAGCCAACTCACAGTGCAGAGGTCTTCTTGGTCTCCCTCTGCCCTGTGGAGCAGGATGTGCGGGCAGCAAGGAGAAACATGGTCCCATTCATCTGGACCCACAGCCAGACACATGAGGCCAGGCAGGGCAGAGAGAGAGAAACAATGAGAGAGACAGAGAAAGGGACAGAGAGAGACCAAGACTACAGAGAGACCAAAAGGCAGAACCAGTGAGAAATTCTTTGTCACACACAAGAACACAAAGGTACAGATCAGAAACAAAAAGACAGAGGAGCTTAGAACCACAGAAAAGGTTGGATATAAGGGAACAGACAGGGACTGAGAGATGGGGGAGAGACAGAGACAAAGGTAGGGAGAATCTGTGGCCCTATACCCCCCATCTCCATGCCAGTTGAGTGGGGAGTGGTCAGTTTGTGACCAAAGAACACAAATGGAGGTCAAGCCAGGGAGCCTGCAGTCTCCCCCCAACCCCCCTCACCCATACTTGCCACAAGTCCTCCTCCCACCATAAGGGAAGCACAGAGGTGGGCACCAAGTACAGGGCACTCACCACTATGACCAGGATGACAGGGCCAGCAAAGCTCCAGATGAGGGGTTCATGGACTGAGATCCAGCAGAAGTCAGGGTTCCCATAGCCCTCAGGGTCCAGGCCAACAGCAAGGCCTTGGGGAGAAGGGGTGGAACTGAGAGGTGTATTCCAGAGCTGCTGACCCTCCCATATGTGGGTGGAAGATGAGTGAGGGTGGAGCAGGCTCCTCCATAAATAGGGGATGCAGGGGGTTGAAGTTGGGGGGAGGTCACATGATTTGGATTGGGAACAGGGTCAGGCCAGGTGATAGCTTGAGGTCAGGGGTTACAGCCCTAAACAGGCAAGTGGGCAGGGCCCTCACCCAGCAGTACAGCAGGGACGCCCCATCCCAGGGCATGGTAGAAACGCATGGCACCACGGTCCACATTGCGTGGCTCAACCTGCATGCGGTAGAGGTGCAGCCCCTGCACAAGGAGCCATGCAAAGGTGCTGAGGAAGAAGTAGTGCAGGAGGATGGCGACTGCAGTGCACACCAGCTGAGGGCAGGGCAGGGGGGTGTCAGGACCACTCCTGCCTCATCCCACCTCTGAACCCCTCCCGGCATCTGCTTCCCATCTCTGATCCCTAAACCACAGCATTTTACCCCAGCATGTTGCCCCAAACCTTGGCCTCAATCTGAGCATCTGACCCTAAGATTTGGCCCCAGGCCTCCTGGGTAAGGTGGGGTTATCAGGACACAGGTTCTCTGGCCCTGAACCTGCACCTGGTTGTGGGTCCTGTGAATCCCCAGCAGGAAGAGGAGCTCTGCCACCCCCAGGGCAGCTGCCACATTGGCATGGATCCCACGCACATTGGACTTCAGGCTGCGCAGACTCAGCAGGACAGCTGTAGTCAGCAACAGTGCAGCCACGGACACTGCCACAACCACATGGGTGAACACAGCCAGCAGCTCCAGGTCACCTTCCAGCCGCTGCAAAGAGAGGGACATTCACTGGGGTGTTTGGCAGAACGCCCCTGGCCCTTTGACTCCCACCTTTCCCTCAGGACACTGAATATAGCCCCACCTCACGGGGGGAGGCATCCATGAGGACCCCAAAGGTGCCTGTCCGGCTGCAGCGACACCGTGCATGGGATCCATTCCTGTGCACCAGCTCACAGTCCCGTGCTGTCCACATACCATGCTGGTTCGCCCTGTAGCCACAGGGCAGTTAGACCTACCACTCCATCTGGGGGAGTGCCCCATTGTCAGGCAAGGATTTACAAGGGATTATGGGAATGGCTGAGGGGCAGGCTAGGATTATCAGTTGGCCTCCCAGGAGCTAGCAAGGGACCAAGATTTCCAGAATGGGGGTCCTCACAGGCCAGGTGGGTCCCATTGCATGCAGATCGCCTTGCTCCGATTCGCTGTCTGTAGCAGTCGGAACTCAAGGCTGATTGGCGACTCCAGGACACCCCTTAGGAACTTGCGTCCATGGAATACAGCCACGCTGACCACCGGAGAGTTCATAACAGGGTTCTGAGGAAGCCTGAGGAGACATCCCATCTGGGCTTGGCCACTGCTGAGCTCTCTAAGCTGTCTGCCTACCTCACCCTGTCTTTGTGCTACTTACCATGGATGACTGAGGGTCTGGGATGGACCCAGAGTGGATGCTGTTTCTAAGATGCCTCTCTGTTGAGCTTAGACTAACTGCTCAGACTGGAGTCTGAGGCCTAAGTGGCTCCAGAGGATTTTTTTTTTTTTTTGAGATAGTCCCAATTGATTGCTCTGGGTAGAGTGCCATGGTTTCATAGCTCATAGCATCCTCAAACTCCTGGGCTCAACCTATCCTCTTGCCTCCCCAGTAGCTGGGACTACAGGTGCCTGCCATGACTACCGGCTAGTTTAGCTCCAGAGGATTTGAACTGTTTGCTCATACTGCCCTCCTGCCAAATTCATCTGGCCTTCAATAAGCCTGTGTTTGTCTGTCTCTCTCAGCCAGTCTATACGTAGTGCATGTACCTTCCTGTGTGTGACTGCCCCCATCTGTGGCTGTGTCTGTCATCCTGCAGCTCTACTCCTCTGCACAATTCCAGAGAGCATGATTCACATGGAACCCAGAACAGACAAGGTTCCCTGGAACTGTGCATAGGAACATCTCTGTATGTTTGTGAACCTGCTAATCAAAGAGGGGAGTGGTGCGCTGAGCAGAAGCTCATGGGAAGATCAGGGGTGAGGGGCATGAGTACCTGGCACCTCTACGCTCAGCCTGGAACTGGGCAGGGAGCAGAACTCCCAAGGTGCGGTAAATAAGGAGAATGACAATAGAGATCCCAGGCTCTGGCTCCAGGGGGACTGGTGGGGGAACCACACTTGAGGTGGTAGAGTTTTCCATGTTACTGGTTGTGGGCAGAACTGCCAAGAAAGAGAGAGGAGCCAATGTCAGTGACCTCTGACCCCAAGCACCCACAACCCAGCTCTGAACCCAACCCAGCATCAAGGACGTTCAGATGCAGGTCCAGAACTAGAAGGTGGAGGAGCAGGGGCCCATGAAGGGGAAATTCAAGGTCTAGGAGGGGTCATCTATGGTAGTTGTGGGGTGGAGAATTGATGTGAGAGGTTTTCACATAAAAGGTCTGACATGGAGAGTCTGGCAAGGGGGAAATTTGCAGGACAACATGGGGTCTGACTTGATGACTTGGGGACAGGGAAATAGGACCTGACCCAGGAATCCCTCAAGGGCATTCACCTTCAGACGGGGATGGCCGAGGGGACTGGGAAGGCAACACCACATGAGTATGAGGGTCCCAGGCATCCTGGCCCCGAAAGAGGTTGCTGTGGTAACGGGGGTAGCGACGAGCCCCCTGTGTTGAACTGGGGTGCTCCATGCGGTCAATGCTGAGCACTGCCCAAAAGGAAAAAGGAGGAGGCCCATCAAGGCCCTCTTCCCCATGCTGAGGGTTCCACTCCCTCCTGCACCCGAGTCCCATAATCCACATTTTCCTTGTTACCAGCATAGAGCCTGCCCCTGAAAAATGCTGAGGATGATGGTACAGTCTCTGCCATTAATGTCGCCATCAATAGCCCCAGCCTCTCAGACCTCTAGGTTCCTGCCCTTTTATGGCCCCCTGCCCTGCCCCACCCCACCCGCCACGCACTGATATTGGGTGTCACCAGCCCCACAGGATTCAGGTATGTGAGTTCCATATTCCTTGCAAGTGTGGCTGCATACTCCTCTAGATGCCGCATCAACCCTGCGCTGCCTGGGGAGCCTCCAGGGGCCCGCTGCCCTAGTGCGGCCCACAAGTCCCTGGTCTCTGGAGCAAGCAGTGCAGAACCGGCCCACAGCAGATTCTAGGAGGACAGAGATGGAACTGGGCTCAGCCAGGTGATGAGGATGTGTGAGGGGACAGGGCCAAGGGGTCTGGCCAGGTGCTCTGAGGGGACCCAATAGCAAGGGAGTGGAGCTGAAGAGGACAAGGGAAGAAGGAGAGCCTAGGACCTTCACTTCCCCAGACAGGAGGGCATGGAGCTGGGGATCCAGGGCCAGGGGATTGGGAACATAGGGCACAGGCCTACCTCATTGAAGTGGGCATCTTGTGTGGCTGTCAGCCCAAAACCCTGCTGATGGCTCTCAAAGGCCAGCAGGTGGGCCAGAAGGCGGGCAGTGACTCGCACATCTTGGCTAAAGTAATGGTCAGTGTGGCCAGTCACCTCCCGTAGCTGCTGAGCCAGCTTCTTAGCCTCCATAGTATCCAGTGCTGTCTTGTTCAGCTCTAGGCCATCCAGCTGCCAGGTCAAGAATGAGAGTGGTTGCTCTGTGATCCCTTAGGCCATTGTCAAACCTCTCACAGGGAGAAGGGGTTGCCAGTTTAAAGGGCAACCAGAAATGGCCCAGGAGGTCAAGGTCTGGAGATGATATCTGGGGCCCACTATAGGCTTGGGGTAGCTAAGGTCAGGGTTAGAGCCAGTGAAGGTCTTGGGTGCAGGGAAAGGTTTGGGCAGTCTCACCAACAGACTGAGCTCTTGAAAGGCAGGAGAAGTACAGTTGAAGAGGTCAGGCTCCAGCCAACCCTGGTCCTCATCACATCGCCGCACAGCAGCACCTAGGGATAGGAAAGCCCTGGTCAGACCTGGGACCTGGATCCCTTTGCCAAGGAGCCGACTATAGCACCCTCTCCTGTCCCAGGGCAGTCCCTGAGGCAGAGGACAGAGCAGTAGGCATCTACAGCTGGATCCCTGGACATAGCAGCCCCAGCCCATGTAGGCCCAGTGCTTGTCAGTCCATTCCTGAGGGGGTGTGTGGACCATCCTCACCCACCAGCTACGCAGGGTGGGGCTGAGACACACATACATTCACCTGCATCCACACATAGGCTGGGATAGGCTCATAGACATGCCAGTGCTCATACACACACCTAGTGCTCACAGCTGCACACACATAGATGCATGGATCATAACAAGTACACAAACACACAGTACTATCTCATACACACACAGACATGCCAACACAGATGAGATCTGCCAGGAATATCCTATGACCAAAGTAAGGGGAGAGGTTCACACAGTTTTAACTGCCTCAGTGGTGACTTTGCTGTCATCTCTCTTCCTTGTCTGTTGGGATGGAGGTAGAATGAGAATTGACTTGTGCCTTAAAGGAGCTTGTAACCACCAACAAGAGGGACTCTAACTTAAACACAGAATTCCCTTCCCTCCAAGACAGACTCTCAGATTGTGCAGGCACAGAAAGACATACACATGGGCATGCATACACAGACAAGCTCTGTCCAGCCACTGAGGAGGCCTCAAGCAGCAGGGAAGAATTGTAAGGTCCTCAAACAGAGGGGAGGGATCTTTCGTGATCTCAGGCAGAAGGGAGAGGCCTACAAGGACCCTCAAGTGGTAATGTCCTGAGGAGGGGTCTGCAAACATCTTAGGAAGTAGGGGAGGATCTTCAGTTTCCCAGGCAATAGGGAGGTGTCCCTGAGGAACTCAGGCATCAAGGAAGGGATTCCAGGGTCCTCAGACAGCAGAAAGGAGCCTCCAGGGACTTCAGGCAGTTAGGAGTAGATTTTAGAAACCTCAGGCAGGAGGGAAGGGTCTGCAGGGATCTCAGGCAGAGGGAGGGATCTGCAAAAGCTCTGGCAGTGGGAGGGGACAGTGCACCTGAGCAAACACGTACCCCTTACCTGTACCCCGCAATCCTGCCCAGAAGCCAAGAGAAACAGATGGAGGCTCAATGAACGTTTAGGGAAGGACCCAGAGGCCCTGGGAGGTAGTGAAGGGCCCATATGGACTCCCACCCCATTCCCACCTCTTTACAGGACCAAGGCCACCGAACTCAGGAAGAGAGATGGCTCTAGTCAGAGAAAAGGCTTACTCTTACCTTCAGCAAAGCCCTTTCCCCACATATACTCACCCAGGGCTCCCCGGGGACAGGGCACTGTGGCCAAGATGCCAAACTTGGTCTGAGGCCACCAGACACCAGATCTCAGGGACTTGGGGCAGGCATCATAGAGCACTAGAGAGAGAGGAGGGACTAAGACAGGCAGCCAGGGTCTGGGGCAAGTGGCAGCCATGTCTCGCCTACTGCCCCTCCACTGCCTACCCCAGGCCCACTGCCCACCATTCCTGTTGGCTTCTCAGGAGTGGGCCTGTCAGAATCTGTGACAAGTCAGCAAAGTACTTGGGGCAAATGGAGGGATCCCTGGGTATAAGTGGTCTTCCTCAGAAGCTTCCAGAGTCCCTACCCAAGAAGCCAAAAATGCTACTAATACTTGGTGGCAGCATGCTGGAATCAGACTTCTGTGGGTAAAGCTGGGTTGAGCCTGTTTACCTCGGCAGCCACTGGCTGTCACCTCTGCAAAGGGACTGTCACAGCTGTTGCACTGGCGGCCAAGGGCTCCTGGGCGACAGGGGCACTGCCCACTGTGGGGTGCACATGAGCGCGAGGTGGAGCCCACAGGGTAGCAGTCACACGGGAGGCATGAGTCACTGCCCCGGGGTCGGTAGTGGAACTCCTGTTTGAGGATGGGTTGGGGCCTGAAGTCAGAGGTCAGGGTTTGGGGAATGGTCAAAGGCAAAGGGTAAAGAGAATAGCACTCAAAGGCTAGAAGTAAAACTGGAGGTAAGGGAGGTGTTAGGGTCAAGGATGAGAGATGGCAACTAGCTCAAAGGACACAGGTAAGAGGTTAGGGCCCAAGTCAGGTGCCAGAGGTCAGCAAGCTGGACAAGAATCATAGATCATGTCCAAAGGGTTAAAAGGTCAGGAGCCAGGCACACCTTGCAATGACACTGCCCATTTGTCTTATTGCAGTTGGGGTCAAAGCCCTTGTGAACATCACAGTTGCAGGGGCCACAGGTTGGGCTTCCCCACCATCCCCGTGGGCACTGCTGGTCCATCCTGAGGGTAAACAACCAAATGAGATGTTTCCATGGTATCTCAGTGACCCTCCCTGTCCCCACCAGTTCTCTCCATCATCTCAGTTCCCAGGTTCTCACCTGTGCTCACAGTGGTGCCCAAAATAGCCACCTGCACAGTCACAGGTATAGCCATGGGGGGCTCCTGGGAGGTGCCGGCATGATCCCTGGTTCTGACAGGGGTTTAAGAGGCAGGCATCCACACAGTCTGGGCCGTAGTAACCTGCAGATTGGGTCAGGAAGCTCAGGACATGGGTCAGAGATCATGGAAGGAGCAGGTACTTGTCCTAAGTTCCCCCTGCCCCCACAGGCCCTCTGGATCTCCCATCTTTGTCATGAGCCACTGGCTCCTGCCCGGATCACCCTTCCCCCCAACCTTTTCAAGGCCCACCTGGCTGACATGTGCAAGAAAAGGTCTGCCAGAGATCTTGGCAGTCAGAGTTGGGTGGGCAGGGCCCAGAGGCACAGGCGTTGGTCACCACACAGCCAGGCTCCACGTTCACTCGGTGGCTGGGGGGTAGCAGGGCTGGGGACCTCGAGGGTGTGGAGCCAAGCCACAGCCCCTATGGATTCAGCCAGCAAGGGGTAAGAACATGTCAAGGCACAAGTCCTCTAGAGCCAGCCTCCTGGTCTGATAACCCCTAACATGCAGTTTCCCAAGATCCCCCCCAAGAACCCAGGCCCCACAAAATATCCACATGCAGTCCCCTGACTTGGGTCCCTGGGGAACCCTAATTGTGCAATCTCTGACACAGATCATCTAAGCCAGACTCTCACTTCTAATATCACAGGCTTGGCCTATCTTTGGTAACTCTGGGTCATCCATGCCCTCATGCCGACCCCAATGTGAATGCTTCGTTTCAGGTCCCAAGGAGTCCCTGACCTCTGGCCAATGACTCTAACGTCCTATATCACATTCTCATGCTGACCCCCACCTGGATACAGCCGACCAGACCCTGAAGAACTTCCTCCTTACTGCTGGAAGGCAGGCCTCCCACGTGGAGTTGCTTTACCTTCAGGCCCTGCAGCTGGCTCCCTACTGCCATGGTGTCCTGGAAAAGGGGGGACAGTTGGCAATAGGGATCGGGATGGGGATGAACCCTGCCATATCCTACATTCAGTCTTGGCCTTCCTCTAGGGGAATGGTTTGGGAATGAGGTACTCTCAAGTATGGAGAATCTGCTTGGTCCTGGGTAATGTATAATAGGGAGGTTTCAGTCAGAAGCCAGCCTCAGTCGCCTCCCTCCTGGACCCAGAGAAGACTGAAATTCTTTGATTTCTGATCTGGGTAGGTAGGGATCAAGGAAGAGATCAGAAGGGGTTTCCAGGAATCAGGCCTTTGCTGACTACAGAGGTTCCCTAAGACCAGGCCAGAAATCTAGGTGGGCTCCCAGATGTAAGGAAGGCCTGAAAGCACACTAACCTGACTGGTGGGGTGGTCTCACCAAGGATATAAGGAGGAAAACTGGGGGAAGAATGTCACATTTGGAGCAGTACAGAGAATTGAGAAGAGGACTAGTGCCAGGGTCAAACAAGGCAATTCTGGTTGGAAGGCTGATAGCATACTACCCCAGGGTCAGAGGTCAAACCTGGAAAAGGCTAAAGTCCAGTGAGACCATGAGGACATGGTGGCCCCGCTGGCCACCTGGCTCCTCTTGCAACTCCAGCTGCAGATCATGCCACCGGCCATCGCTGACAGTCACCTGGTCCAGGAGGAGGTGTGCAACACGGCTTGAGCCCCTGGTCACCGTCACGGACAGCAACCCCTGATCTATCTGTGGGTTAGAGATGCATAGCCCTGGAGTTAGAGCACCAAGTTGGACTGTAGCTGAGAGGTGGGGTTCAGAGGTCAAGAATATTAAAGTTCAGAACAGTGGTCAAGGTTCTACCTAGCACACAGGGCACTGTGCCAGGGGACACCCTGTTGCTGATCTTAGGTCAGGGGCAGAGGATAGAACCAAGGGTGTGGATTGGTGCACCTAGAGTGAACTATGCTGGTACCATGCACCTATAGAGGATATCATAATGGGAAAGAGAATCAAGGGTCAGGTTTACAAGTGGTCAGGACATCTGGCAGAAAAGTATGCTATGTGACCATACAAAAAGCCCAGAAGAAGGTTGCTGATGGCCTTAGAGATTGAGATTAGAAGGGTAGACACACCTGGCAGAGAAGCATGCTGTGTGCCCCAGCCTGCACTTGCATCAGGACCCCTTGTGTTGCTCGTGTCCGAAATCCCAGCCCCAGATACCATGGCACAGACACAGTCATTTCACTTCCAAAGTTCCAGCTCAGTGTACCATTGCCACGAAAATGGTGGGGATGGGCCATGGCTGAGTGGATAAAAGAAGCAGGGTCACTAGGCACAACCCAGGAATAGACTTTACTGTGCACACACCTCCTGCCCCATGCTGCCCACTCACTGAGATGACAGTCTTTGCCACCGAAGCCCACAGGGCAGTCACAGCTGAAGCCACCCCAGTGCTCTGAGCAGAAGCCACTGTTTTTGCAGGGGCCTGAGTCACAAAAGTGCAGTTTGGCCTGGCAACCTGGGAGAAGAAGGCACATGGAGGATATAAGAATATGAGGTAGGGAGCATGAGTGCTGGAGGATACTGATGTCCTGAGGGGCCAAAAGAGGCCATGATTGCAGCCCCATGGTCTCTCAGGGAATGGGGTTGCTAGGAGTCAGTCCTTAAAGGCTGAGCTGTAGTATGGTGCTTGCCATCTAAGGAGATGGGGTTGAAGTCACCCCATGTAGTCTTCTACTCCCTCCCTATGATTGGGACAGGGCCATGGGCTGAACTCTTGGGAGCTTCAGGCCTACCTGCCATGGTTCCATTGTTTGCGACAAAGGCCGCCATGTCCACTCGGCGGCCATCAATGTGCAGGTCCCGCATACAGCCGATGAAGTCTTTATGGGACACGGGAAAGTTCTCGGGGAGGTTGGGGACACCCCCCAGGAGCAGAGGACCCGTCAGGTCCAGGGACCTGGGGGTCAGGGTTCTGGGTCACTGGTGGGATTGGGACCAGAATAGGGTTGCTTCTGGGAACCATAGGAAGTAGAGGGTAGGACTCAGAGGGTGAGGAGATTGAGGAGGGAGGATGAGGCCAGGCAAGGGAAGGAGTTAAGGCCTGACTTCAGTTGTGGGGGAACAAAGGATAGCTCAAGATGGGCAGATGGTGTGGGGAAAGGTAGGGGAAATGGGGTTGAGGGCTACAATGAAGGAACAAGGCATCTGAGTGGCTGTGGTGGGTGATAGAGAAGTGGAATATGGAGGGCACGGTGTGAGATTAAGGGGATGAGTAGGGACTTGGGGCATTAGGGAGACTAGGGTGAGAAAGCAGCGGCCTTGGAGGACTGGGTGCCCAGGCATTGTGTATGGAAGCAGGGAGTCTGGGATAGAATATAGGACTGAGAGCTAGGGTGAATAGCCTTTCAAGGTCTTTGAGGGAAGAGGGAAATCTGGTGGTCTGGAGAAAGGATAGGTAGCTTGGCAGGCTGGGGTGAAGAATGGGGTATATGAAAGATTAGGGTGGGGTTTGAGAGGTAGAAGATATGGGCACCAGGGGGTGGGGGCCTCACTTCTTGGAGCTTGTTTGCACACCAGCAGCCGCGCATGAGTAGTTGCCAATCTCAGCACCAAACTGCAGAGCTACAGCCACATCGCAATCATCCACACTCAGCACAGCCACCTTGTCCTTGGAGGGGCCCTGAGCACCCCCTAGGGCATCTGTCCGGGGCTAAAGACCCAGGCACAACAATCAACAGTACCCTTAGCATAACCCCAATGAGCAGAACTCAGCATCCCAGCTCTCCCCATGTTCTATGCCAGGGGTGGTGCCCACCTTGTTATAGTATCTCAGATGCACTGTATGCCATTGCCCGTCACTCAGGCCCCCTGGAACTGTGGGGCTGACCACTGTGTTGGATTCACCTGTGGAGTAGATGCATGTGGAGAGTTACATGGGACAGATGAATCACTCCATTCCGTAGCCCAATCATATAGGCCTGATTACTCCCAGAATCACCATGGTTGCATCAGCTTATTCCCCCTACTGTTGACCACATTGAATCAGTGTGGCTTTGAACAGATAGGAGCAGCATACACTGTTTGGAGAGACCGGCCTTCTCATACGGATTGATTCCAGAGCTGGGTCTTCTCTTCACTGCTATGTTTGGCATGACGGTGTGTGTTCAGGTGCACAGTGAGGCTAACCTCAGGAACTAGGGCTTTGCATCTTCCAGCCACGCATGCACCCATTCACCAACACACATCAGCAGAGGCACCCACCTGTGGAATATGTGAGCCGAACTTGGCCAGCCATGAGCTCCAGGGCCAGGAAGTCATGCTTCTCGTTCAGGCGCCCGTTGTAGAAGAGTAGCCCACTCGGCTGCACCGTTGCGAACCTGAGAGGGGTGGGCAGGAAACGTCAGCAGCTGGATAGCAACTCACACCCACCATCCCCGCGAGAAGACGTTTCTTGGGGCGCCCGCCCAAACTGGGGCAAGAAAGGAAGCGACAAGGGACTGCAAGGACTGACGGGGAACCCCAGTGCAGTGACGGACAGCAGGGGAGGGGGCGGGGTCCTGTGGGGGCGTCAGGAATCTGAGTCTGGGTCATATAGGTAGGGCAGCATGGGGCCGCGCAGACACCCGGCGGGCACCTACGAGAGGGACAGCGTTAGATGGAAGCGCTGCCGTAGGCCGCGGAACATGACGAAAGAACTAGGCGGGAAGGAGCGTGCTGCCACCTCGCAGCGCGGGCCCTCAAAGGCGCTGCCTGCCGGGCACTGGCAGCGAAAGCCGCCATTGGGCGCATCGGTGCAGGTTCCCCCGTTGCGGCAGACGCCGGGGACGCAGCGTCCGGCTTCGGTGTCCAGTTCACAGTCTTCTCCTGGGGGCCAAGCCGTGGTCAGAGGTGGTCACACATGCCGCCTCTGCTCAAGCGGGCACAACGTCCGAGCGCTTCAAGGCCAGGTTCTGAGAGCCTCCCGAAAGAAGCTCCCTCCGGTCGCACCCGCTCTGTCAGGACCCGCCGCGCTCCACAAGCCCGGCTGGACCCCACCCCTCATTCCTGCCCAAGACCTCCATTCTCTCGTGGCCTACTTCTACGGCTTCTGGGCTTACAGCTCCCGCACCAACCCCGGTTTTCTCAAAAGTGATGCCCCGTCCTCACTCGCATTGCAGTCCCGCCCCCAAGTTCCCGCCTGGCGTAAGGCTCACCGGTGAAACGCGGGCGGCAGACGCAGGTGTAGCCGCCTTCGCGTCGCGCACAGGCGCCTCCATTGCGACATGGATTCGAGTAGCAGAGGTCAAGCTCGGTCTCGCAGAAGTCACCTGTGAAGCCGGGCGGGCAGCGGCAGCGCAAGCCGGCGATGGGTTGGATGGGTCGGAAGAGGGTGGAAGCAGAAGCCAGGAAGGGCGCGGACGAGTCAAAGCGGAGCACTGACACGCATTTCATATAGTTCTCACAGGGCTCGCGCAGGCACACGTTGTCATCGAAGGGCAGTACCTCCAGCAGCGAGCGGGCCGCGAGCGCAGCACGGCTCACGTACAACTGCTCCTGCAACTCCTCAGAGCTGAACCAGGGCCCTGCAGCAGATGCCCCGGCCCCACGCGGAGCCAGCGCGGAGAAACTCACATTTAGCACCGTGCCCCCCACATCGGTGTCATTCTGGATGTTGAAAATGAAGACATCTTCAGCTGGTGTGGCGAGTACTGCAGCCACACCTTCAAGGAAGTGGCCCAGCAGCGGAGACAGGAAGCGTTCTTGCCACATGTTCTCAAGGCGCACGGTGAGACTGTTGGCTAGCAACTCCTCTGTGATGATGACCACACGCAGCACGCACTGCGCTGTCACACTGTGCAGGCCGTCTGCAGGCAGGGATGGGGCAGTGGTCAGCCTGCGGTCAGCAGCTGCCCCTTCCTGGGACACAAGAGAGCTGGGACCAATGACGGCCCAGGCCCCCAGCACCTTTAGTCAACAGGCTAACTCACCAGGACACAATGGAGTCTGGGGCTAGTGACCACTAGCTCCCCCAGTATCAAGCCAGCTCCTCCAGTATCAAGGTGTCAACAAGCTACTGTTCCTTTTCCCAACCCCCACAGGTCTGGACCAGGGCTCAGCCAACCCCAACACAGTGCCCAAGGGTTAACAAGTCACTCTCCCAACAGCTCACAAAAAGGTAAATAAGTGCTTAGTAACTCACACTTCCCCAAGTTATAATGGTCAGCAGGCCACCCCCACTCGGGACACAAAGAGGACCTAAGGGCCACTGGCTACCTATTCCCAGACACCATCCTTCCCTCCCCTCCCCTAGCATAGTAGAACCAGCAAAACATTCCCTCCATGAAACAAGGAGGATTCCAAGTCAAGGATCACCACTCCCTATCTCTTGTCAACAAACTGCTCTCACATACCAGTAGAGAGGGCCCTAGCCAATGAACACTTGATGCCATCCCCCAGAACCCTGGAGTCAGCAAGTTTCAGGGCACACACACGCACACACCAGCACTTTTGAGTTAGCAAGCTGTCCACCACTTCAGATCTGGCTCCAGAGTATCCACCACAGAAATGAAGATGAGGTGCTTATCTGCCTTTGTCCACCTTGTCTCCCGACCCTGGCACACAGTGAGTGGTCAAAAAGTTGTTGAGTAAATTGAAGGATAAATGAAGCTGTGCCTTCTCTGGCAGTACTAGGAGTCTCTGCTCCAGATTTGAGAAACGAACACCAATAAAGCTTGTCTTCCGGGCAGCACCTGTGGCTCAGTGAGTAGGGTGCCGGCCCCATATATGGAGGGTGGCGGGTTCAAACCTGGCCCCGGCTGAACTACAACAAAAAAATAGCTGGGTGTTGTGGCAGGCACCTGTAGGCCCAGTTACTCGGGAGGTTGAGACAAGACAATCACGTAAGCCCAGAAGTTGGAGGTTGCTGTGAGCTGTGAAGCCATGACACTCTATCAAGGGCGACAAAGTGAGACTGTCTCTAAAAAAAAGGAAAAAAAAAACAACTTGTCTTCCAACTTTTGCATCCTCCAGTAGGCAGGACTTCAAGAGCCTCTCCTGCCTGCACTCTCCTATTAGAGAAAGGTTTGTAAAAGACTGAAGAAGTAGAGGCAAGAAAGAGGCAGGTGGACCTCTGGACATTTTCCCAAAGAGCAGGGCCTTAGACAGCACCCAGGCCAATGCATGCCCACACTGTACCTGAAGGTGCCATAGGAAACTGCTGTTTTTGATAAACTACGATCTTCTTTTCCTGCACAGATGGGCTAAAGTTCAAACTGGACCCAAAGTAACCCTTCATCTAAACATGGGCTTGATGTGGGCTGACTGGCCCATACAGGCTTTTTATTTTGAGACAGAGCCTCAAGCTGTCGCCCTGGGTAGAGTGCCGTGGCATCACAGCTCACAGCAACCTCCAACACCTGGGCTCAAATGATTTTCCTGCCTCCGCCTCCCAAGTAGCTACAGGCAGAGAATACAGGTGACTGCCACAACACCCGGCTATTTTTTGGTTGCAGCCGTCATTATTGTTTGGCGGGCCTGGGCTGGATTCGAACCCACCAGCTCAGGTGTATGTGGCTGGTGCCTTAGCTGCTTGAGCTACAGGTGCCGAGCCCCCATACAGGCTTTGTCTGGGATGGCCAGAGAATTACCCCAGGACCTCTGGCATTTTGTGGGGAAGGGAGCTATCCCTAGGATAGCAGATGGTTCTTTATAGTCTTTATAGGGTCTGCTAGATGCCTTGGAAATCTTTAGGATTCTGTAGAGCCTGTTTAAGAACCTTAAGCAGAGACCGTGTGAGGCCTATGGCAAATTTGTGGATTGCAAGGACCCAAAACTTAAGGAATTTTTGGAAACCTTGGAAATACTTTGAAATACGTTGATTAGAGGAACTCTCTGTGGAGTTCCTAAGGCCCCAACAGGTTAGAGTCACTGGGTCACTTGCCTGCCCTCTCCCACTTACCTGTAACAGTCACCAGCATGGAGGCCACCAGTGGGCGGTTGTTGTCTAATTTTCGGCTGAGTCGCAGCTCCCCACTGGTCTGGTTGACCACCAACAGTTGCAGCTCATTGCCACGCTCAAAGGAGTAAAAGAGGTGGTCAGAGACATCAGGGTCGTAAGCTGGGATGCGCCCAATGATGCCTGAGGGGAAGGTATCTGAGCGATTGGATACATAGTTGTTGAAGAGGATCTGGAAGTTATTGAGCACAGGGCTATTGTCATTCTGGTCAACCAGGCGAACATGCACAGTGGCCCGGCTGACCAAAGGAGCAGATGTGGCCTGTACCACAATTACATATTCCTGGCGAGCCTCGTAGTCCAGGTCAATAAGTGCTGTCAGTTCTCCAGAAAAGATGTCCATCTGGAAGAGCTCAGGGATGTTCCCCTCCACAATCTGGTACATTATATGGGCATTGGGGCCTTCATCAGGGTCCTCTGCAGTAATCTGAGCTACCACTGAGCCCACAATGCTGTTCTCCTTCACCCGCACCTCAAATTCCTCAGCTGGGAAGACGGGTGCATTGTCATTCACATCCTGCACTGTAACCTGGATACTGACTGGAGTCCGCAGGGGGGGCACGCCTCGGTCCACTGCATAGGCAGTCAACTCATACACTGGAACTGCCTCCCGGTCCAGCCGCCTCACTGTACGGACAATGCCAGAGGTGGGCTCAATGGTAAAATCTCCATCTCCATCTTCCCCATTCTGGAAAGTGTACTGAACCCGGCCATTGGCATGAGCATCCCGGTCAGTGGCTGAGATCTGCAGGACACTGGTGAAAGGTGGGGCATCCTCAGAGACCAACCCTGTGTAGTGGGAGGTCACAAACTGTGGAGCATTGTCATTCACATCATTGACCATCACCTCCACATAAGTGGTGTCTGCTTTCTGTGGGATGCCATTGTCCCGAGCTGTAATAGCCAGTGTGTAGGTCACTTGATCCTCATAGTCCAATGAGGCCTGCAGTGTAATGGCCCCTGAATCCGCATCTATGCGGAACTGAGGCAGGTTGTCCTCTAGGAGATAGGTGATACGAGCATTCTCACCCACATCATCATCAGAGGCACTGATGACCACTACGGTGCTACCCACTGGCCGATCCTCATTCATACTCACTGAATAGTGGGCACTTTGAAAGACAGGCCGGTGAGTGTTCGCGTCTGTGATATTGATGTGCACATAGCAGTGATCATGAAGAGCTCGGTCAGATGCAGTTAGTACCAGCTTGAAGTAGCGTTCTTGCTTGTAGTCCAATGGCAGAGCTAGTGTCACCAGACCCACACCCCCCTGGGTGCTGATAGCAAAGCGATTCCGAGTGTTGCCACCTGTTATCTGGTAGCTGATGGCACTATTTGCATCACGGTCTACAGCAGTCACACTGACCACACTGGTGCCCACAGCTGCATCTTCATTCAGCCGTAGGTGGTATTCCTTCATTGTAAACTCAGGCCGATTATCATTGACATCAAGCACAGTCACTGTGACGCTGGCTGAGGCAGAGAGTGGGGGTGAACCATGGTCTCTGGCTTCCACACCAAAAAAGTAATGTTCCACAGACTCACGGTCCAGGGGACCACTCACAGAGACCCAGCCAGTGGCGCTGTTTATCACAAAGGGAGTATCAGGTGCCACACCAGTTAGGGAATACTCCAGTCTGGCGTTCTCTCCATGGTCAGCATCCACGGCCTGAATGTGGATGACTGAGTGGCCCAAAGGCACATTTTCCAGGACGGAGACCTGGAAGGGGGTGCTGACAAAGATAGGAGTGTGGTCGTTGATGTCCACCACCTGGATGCTGGCCAGGCCCGTGTTGTTGGACAGCGGTGGCCGGCCGGCATCCTGCGCCCGAATGCGCAAGGCATACTCTCTCTCTGCCTCGAAGTCCAGAGGTGCTACCACCTGTATCTCGCCTGTGAGGCTGTCGATGGCAAAGTGGCCACGGCTGTTGCCGCTGATGATGTTGTAGTGCACCAATCCGTTGGCGTCCTTGTCCCTGTCTGTGGCCGTGACGCGTAGCACCACCGTGTGAGGGCGCACATCCTCACGCACTTGTGCTACATAGCGCTTTTCACTGAATTGGGGAGCGTTATCATTCTCGTCCAGCACGGTTATGTGTACGCGCACAGTAGCTGAGCGCGCCCCAGGCTCCTGGCCCTGATCACTGGCTTCCACGACCAGCTCATAGCTTTCCATGTGCTCGCGGTCCACGCGGCCACTAGTGCTGATGAGACCCGAGCGAGGATCAATCTCGAAGGCTGCAGCAGCTGCGGAGCGCGCCGCTGGGGGCCCCACGAAGCGGTAGCGAAGGTTGGCGTTGGGGGGCGCATCGCCGTCCGTGGCGCGCAACTGCAGAATAGGGTAGCCCTCCTCTACATTCTCGCGCAGCGTTTCTCGGTACTGCGCCTGCTCAAAAACTGGCGAGTGGTCATTACGATCAGCTACTGTCACGGCCACCATGGTAGTGGCTGACAGGCGCGGCGAGCCGTGGTCCTGTGCGGTCACACGCAAGTAGTGACGTTCCATGCTCTCACGGTCCAGAGCGGCCGCTGTACGGATGAGGCCGCTCTGAGGGTCAATGCTGAACAGCTCCAGCGAGCGGCTGTTCATGAGCGCTGCTAGCGAATAGACTAGGCGGCCAGCCTCACCAGCGTCTGGGTCCTGAGCAACCACGCGTAGCACAGCGGTGCCTGCAGCCTCGTTCTCAGGTACCAGCGTCTGGTAGTTGTATTGAGGAAACTGGGGGTGGCGGTTTGCAGTGCGACGAAAGCGTGCTCGCTTCCTTGAGGGTATTCTCCAAGCTTCGGGACCGGCCCACACCTCCGGAGGGCGCGGCCCGGGGCGCTGCGGAAGGAAGCGGCGGCGGAAGAGCCCGGGGGAACGCATGCGCTCCGGCTCCGAATCAGGAACTGTCCGAGACTCACAGGGTGCTGAACCCGATGTGGGAGCTGTCCTCTCTGGGCGCGGTGCTGAATCCAACCCGGGGACAGATCCCGCAGCCCCGGGAAGACAGTCCCACCGAGGGGCTGTCCTCTCCGCTCGAGATGTCGTGGCTCTCTCGCCCTGACCCCTGCGTCCTGGTGCCCACAATTCCCTGCAGCAGCGGCGCGCTGTTCCCACTCTTTTGTGGGAACCTGTCCCAGAGTTCCACTGGGAGGACGCTGGCTTGGGACCACGGGGTCGAGTCAGGAGGTCCAAACGCGGGGGTGAGCTGTTTCCTGGGCTTGGGCCCCCAGGGGAAAGAGCCTCTGGGGAAAGACTACCTCTTCTTAAAGGTCCTGTCCGCCCGCAAAAGGAGACCTCCGGACGCCAGTATAACAGAGACCCTGGTACCTGTCCTGTCCCTCGCCTGCGGCTGTCCAATGCCTGGATCCCATGTTCAGTCCCCAGCTCCACATCCTGCTGCTCAGGAGGCCCTTTACCATTCCGGGAGCTTTGCCTTCTCCCTCGGAACCCCACGAAGATACGTTCCCTGACTTCCAAGCCAGGGACCCCATCCTCCAGGACCCCGCGCGGCTCCGGACAAAGACCTAAGGCTCTGCCGCCGATCTGTGCCCCTGGCCCCGTAGCGGCAACTAACCCTGGGTCCCAGCCCTGGTGCCGACCGTCTCCCAGCTCCTCCCGGCTGAAGGGGAACAAAGAGAGGAGAAGGAGCAGGAGTATGGGTGTCGACAGTCCCCAGAGACTCCGCCACGGCGACCGTCTCGCCATCACCCCCCGCCTCCCTGCAGGGCCTCCACCGCCCCCCTCCCGGGTTCGAGCCTTGGGCCGGCCCTGCTGCTCGGGCCCCCTCCCCGGCCCCCGCCACCGCCCCGGCTCCCCGCCCCTCGGCCTGTCGCTCCGCGCCGCGGCCGCCCTCTGGGCACCATCTACTCTGCGGCCAGAGCCTCTTTGGCGTTTAGCCCCGGCTTTTGCAGCCCCCACCACAGCATTCCCGAAGCTGCTGCCGCCTCCCGCCGCTCCAACATGGCTCCCGAATGCCCGATGGTTCCTTCCACCTCTGTCCCGACACCCCAAAGCCTGTGGTACAACCCGTCGCGCATGGCAGATCTGACGATCGAAGCTGTTGCCGCCATCTTTATTGAGGACACAAGTGCTGCTCACAGTCGTGAAGATCACCACAGTTGGGTCCGCCCTCCCCACTCTCCGCCACCGCCCTCACATGCCTCTCTCCTTCTAGGGCGCTGTCTGAGCTCCGTCTCCCAGCCTTTCTATTGCTTGCAGATATCTTGTCCCTCTTCCCGAACACTGTTCCGAACCCTGTCCCGAATTTTGGTCTGAAAATTTAGTGTCCAGGAGCGTTCTCATCGCTCTGAGAGGGGTTGCCCTGTCGAATCCTGGAGCGGGGGACGATGGCCAAACGGGCCTGGAAGCCAGCAGCCCGAATAGTTTTAATCGATCAGTGAGTTTTAACTTAGGAAACATGTCGCGACCATTTGCTTGTTTGTACCGCTCCTGTGGATCAGGGACTTAAGAAGACTCTCTTGAGGAGGAAAGAGAGACCAAATTCTCCCTCGCCTTGCCATCACCCAGCAATCTTTTGGGCTCGGGGCTCCTCCACTGGACGCTACACTCCCTATCCAAGTCATGGGTCCCAAGTGCTCTGTAGTGCCACCTGGAGCCCGGCGTTGCCCCACAGCTGCAGGACCAGCTTCCTCCGATCCCCACCCCTCACTTGCCACGACCGCATCCCTTAACTTCCTGAAGGGACTGACAGAAGCTCAGTCCTCCCGCCTCCTCTTAGTTCAGTCCAGCTGTCCCCACGCAGTGCCACTCCTGGCACGCGGCGGTTTCAGCTGACCAATGGGTGTTCTTGTCGCAACAGACGTCACAGAAGACAAGCCAGGACGAGGGGCTAACGGAGAGGATTCCAATCAGAGAGTTATTGTTTCTATTGGCACAATGCGAGGTCCCTCCCCTCACGACAGACTCAGTGTATGAGGAGGGGGTACTCCGCAGGTTCCAAGCTAGCCTGGAGAGAAAACCCAGGCGGCACTATATGGACCAGCCTCTAAAGGCGGCATCGATGGCAGGCTGCAGTGCCAGGCATGGATATGAGGTCAGGGCCAGAACCCTCGGAACTCTCCACTGGGTGCGGTTCCCCCAAACCGGAAGATACTGCTTCAAAGAGGAGAGGAACTCTAGGCCAAGGCCTCTGATCCCCCGCGAACTGTACCTATGACATCACCACCAACCAATCAGACGGCGCTCCTAGACTTCTCTGCTTCCCAGAGGCAGGGCTCCTGCGGGTTCCACCTCCCGAGCGCCCAATGTGGCTACCGATAACTGACTGGCTGGTGGGCTTGTTGTGCCCTCCGGAGTATTTCAGAATGTGAAGATCTCTCCAGAATCAGAGCCCTGCGCCAGACACGTGGTTTGGATTCTTATGGGTTTATGCACCGGGTGGAGGACCTGTAGAGACGCCTAGGGGGTAACTCGGTTGAATTGGGGCCAGTTGGTTCAGGGGCCGAGTCCCTGGACGTGGTCCTGCTCTCTGGGTCCACAATCTAGCGAGTAAGGGGCAAAAAAAAATCTTATACAAGAGAAGAAGGGATACAGGCGGGTGAGAAGGGGGAATGCTGGGGTTCCAGAGAAGGCACTTGAGTTATGTTAATGATCTGATGCCTCCACTGTTGTCCTCCCTTTGTGACTTCTGTTCTATGGATACCATCTGCACTCACCTGTATACCCCACCCCCAGTAACAGCTCCAAAAACACTCTCTGTGAAGACAAAAACCAAGCTTTGATGACAGTTCCTCCCTCCACCTCCAAGATGAGCCTTTCTCCTGAATGCTAAGAAAATAGTAAGACCCCTACATGGTTCATCCCCTTTCTCTTCTCAGGCAGAGGGTCCACCCAGGGCCCAGAGACCTGGATTTGAGGCTGCTGTGGGGCAGATGGAGAGATCAAAAGACCAGAGGGGAGCGGCTCCTGTGGCTCAGCGAGTAGGGCGCCGGCCCCATATACCGAAGGTGGCGGGTTCAAGCCCAGCCTTGGCCAAACTGTAAAACAAAACAAAACAAAAAAAATAGCCGGGCGCTGTGGCGGGCGCCTGTAGTCCCAGCTACTCGGGAGGCTGAGGCAAGAGAATCGCTTAAGCCCAAGAGCTGGAGGTTGCTGTGAGCAGTGTGACGCCATGGCACTCTACCCAGGGCGATAA
>CAUYON010079857.1:0-16879 GCA_963573935.1 Arctocebus calabarensis
TTTTGTAGAAACAGAGTCTCACTTTATCGCCATGGGTAGAGTGCCATGGCGTCACACTGTTCACAGCAACCTCCAGCTCTTGGGCTTAAGCGATTCTCTTGCCTCAGCCTCCCTAATAGCTGGGACTACAGGCGCCCGCCACAGCGCCCGGCTATTTTTTTTGTTTTGCAGTTCGGCCGAGGCCGGGCTTGAACCCGCCACCTTTGGTATATGGGGCCGGCGCCCTACTCGCTGAGCCACAGGAGCCGCCCTCTCATCTAATTCTTACGTAGTCAAGGTGTCCACGTGAGGCCTCGGCCAGAGGTGAGCCTCTGGAAATTATTGCCTATTCATTAGCACTTCCAGCATACTTACCTCACACAAAGAAGATGTGTGTACCAGTTAGCTGGGCGATGTTGCAGACCAATCTCCTTTTAATTAATCACAGCACATGACTCTTGAGTCCTGCATTAAAGAAAAACCAGTTTAATTTTCCTCAGCCAGATTTTCTGATGTTATCACATAGATCTTTAAACTATTCTTTAATTTTGTTATTGTTATATTATTAACAATGATTTAGTTACTGTCACATCAGCCTAGCTGTTTCTCCCACATTAAGAAAACAGCTGGGCTTGACGCCTGTGGCTCAATGGGCTAAGGCGCCAGCCATGTACACCTGAGCTGGCGGGTTCAAATCCAGCCCGGGCCTGCCAAACAACAATCACGGCTGCAACCAAAAAATGGCCGGGCGTTGTGGCGGGTGCCTGTAATCCCAGCTACTTGGGAGGCGGAGGCAAGAGACTCACTTGAACCCAGGAATTGGAGGTTGCTGTGAGCTGTGATGCCACAGCACTCTATCCAGTGTGACAGCTTGAGGCTCTGTCTCAAAAAAAAAAAAAAAAAAAGAAAGAAAGAAAGAAAACAGCTGTGTGCAGCCTGCCATGGAGCACTGTCCCCTGGGGACTCTTGAGAAACCGCTCAGATGTCCGGAGTTAGAATCTGCATTTCTCATGGGGTTCGCAGCGAGTTACCTGTACATATAGGTCTAAGGAGCGCTGCTTTAGAGATTAAGGAAAACTCACCAAGAAAAACTGAATTTTCAGTAGCAATATTCTGAAACAAATGACAAGACATTTCCTGATGTGTGTACCACCCAGACACCTGCACATCTCAACAGCTTAGACAAGAGACAGCCAGACTGCTGGCTCTTTGGCAGTGTGTGTGCCTTCCGAGTGCTAAGGGCTCTGAGCTGCAAGTGAAACTAATTCAGAAAGCAAATTCGCACTTAGTGCATGCTATGTTATAAGTGAAAAAGCTAATTGGAAAATTATTCAGCGGTTGTTGGTGTCCCTGAATTTGGGTAAATAATCCATAAAAACATACTTGACATACAGAGTATGTTCATTTAAAAACACATGTTTTTGTCATATCTAGTATTTCTAAATAGAGTAGTAGTAACTCTGAAAGCACTGAGAATATATTCTGCCAACTAAACTTACATGATACTATAATATAGCTTTCAGTCTTATTGCAAAATATTTATAACCTTTTAAAATAGAAAGTACACTTAGTAGATTGCTGTCTAAGAACACAACCTTCTTTCGTGCCTCAATTAAGAACAGCTCCACACTTGTTAACTTCTTCATGCTCTTGGATGAGTTATTTCCAAGAGCCTGTTAATTTAAATTTTGAAATGGTGGTATAATCACAGTGGAAGTTTAGTGTTTTCTAGAGGCATCTACAAAACCTTTTTGTATGTTGATTTCACTTAACAGAATGTTTGATAAAAATGATAATTAAAACTATCATACCATTATATTTTTAGGCTTCCCTTGTTAGTTTGAAAGAGGTACTGTTGTGTAATAAATTTATAGAATAGTGAGAAACTATGTATATATAAATAACCATCATTTTATGTAATGAATGTCTGAAATGTGAATAAGCCAATAATTTATAAATTGAATTATATTTTCAGGGTACTAGTCATTAAAAGTGCCACTTAGATATCAAAGAATATTATTTAGAAAGTTAAAATAACTTTTTAATGAGGGAAAGTGCTTAATTTTTCTGTTTTTGAATCCAACACTTTACATTGAGAGATGAACTTAGCTGTACAGCTGTACGATGAAAGTTCTTCTTCACACTGCCTTTTGTTCATTTTTTTAAAGTTTCTCTTTAGTACTGTACATATCTTAATTTCTTTGAAAATGGTAACTTTTATTTTTTAAATTGCACGTTATGTTCTGAAGTAACTGATATTGCCAGTATATTAGCCCTGCTACTAGATATCAATAAAATCTCATTCAAATATCTAATTTATTTTGGCAGTTGCAGGATTGGGAACATTTATAATGTAGCATTTAGCACACTGCAAAATGACAGCATTGAAAGAAGAGGCAGGAGTAGATAGGCCTTGTGCCCATCTGCAATGGGAGTTTTATTCACAGTTCCTTCCCGCCTGCCCTGGCCCTCTGCCCCTGCAGAGTCTGGCGCAGCCCACCCGTCTGTGCTGGCGCACATGTGAAGAACACTTACCTACCTGTTACTTTGATTTGACAGCCCACATAATCGCCAAGGCGAAAGGACTCGCAGTCCTGTCTGTGGTCAAGGCTGGGTTCCTGGTGACAGCCAGAGGAGGCAGCGGCATCGTGCTGGCGCGGCGTCCTGATGGGAGTAAGCTGACTTCTGCTCACTAAAGGAGTAGAGAGTATTTCATAGGCTGCACAGCACAGTGGGGGCAACAGTGTCCCCAAGATTTAAGCAAGACCCAAAGAGTAAATCTGACCTTGTTTTGTGTATATGTTATAATTATTCGGTGGAGAAATACTTAAACTGATGGTATATGCATTTCCATTAGATATGAATCCTTACTCCTCAACTTGGTGGTACAGCTGCCTTGTTTTATGGAAATTAACGTGAACATATGGGGCCATCTGTGGACCTCTCTGTCTCTGCAGTAGATCATGAACACCATGACATTTGAAGAATTTCCACCAAGGCAAAATCATATCTAAACAGTGTAATTTGGTTTTCTTGGGTAAAATCTATTACTTGATTTTTCAGATATGAAATCAAAATATGACAGGAAATCCCAAGAACCAGCATTTATAGTAATATTTAAAATGTATGTAGGTGTGTCACAATCAACTGAAATACTTTTTATGCCAACTTAACATTTGCCGTTCAGTCACATAAGTGAATACATTTTTCTAATAATAGCTGCTTTTTAGCATAGATAATTTTGAGAGGAAGAATGGGACACAGACAGTAAATACAGGTGTTTGTGGAGCATATGGCCTGTAGTATCAGTCAGCCAAATCACTATTCCTGTCAAAGTGTCCCCACAGTAAATGAGAACATGGCTGTGGAAATACAGCCGTCTCTTGTGTTCATGTGAAGATTTCAGCAGTAAGGCCAAATAAAATAGAAGCTGGGATGTGGGGGGGAGGGAATCCACTGTCCGACGGGCCTAACGTCTGCAAGAAGCTCTCTGGAGGAGGTCCCTGACTGGAAGCTACAGACAAAAAGAGGAAAGGCTCTCAGTTTCCAGCTCTCAGGCTCCTCTTCAACCCTAGAAAGACCTTTCTGCTGGTTGAAAGCCTAATTTCTCTCTCCTCCCTGCAGCTTCTCTGCTGAGGGTGTTTGAAAGCTATGCAAGTAAGTCCTGACACATTCCCCAGGATTCCTGTGTTAAGAACACAGGGACAGTTCTAACACAGGAACAAAAACAACTTCGGAATCTTCAGTCAGTAATTTCTGTAATCAAAACTCTTCTAAGCCCAGAGAGATTAGTTTGGATACATTCAAGCAATATCCTATTATGTAGAATGCATGGTAGCAAAAAAATTATAGTTAGAAAGTTATTAAATGTTTTCAGAAAGTGCTTTAGTTATACCATCCCACCCTCCCCCTAATAAATTAAAACTATTTTACAGCCTCACTTGATGTAACTGTTTCTATATCAAGAAAAATAAGCACACTGTAGTCCTAAAATGTACTGTATCATGACAAATGAAATTATTGTATTTAGTTTCCAAATGTAAAATTTGTCTTTAGAGTTTTAATAAGCTTGTATTTGTAGGCTATTTCTTGTACTAGACACAAAAGGTATTAAAACAGTTTTTACCCTCAGAAATTTACAAGAGAAACAATGTAATATTATGTTACCCTTAGAAGTGATCATAAATTCTCTTGAATCCTTTGGCACTCTGTATCGATGATAAAATTCTAAAGACTAAAGCTACAGCTAAATTATTTTATAAAAGTATTGGGGATTGAAATTATCCAATTCCATGTATATTCAGTATGTAGGAAGTCAATAGTTTGGTATTGTGTACATTGATGGAGAAAAATTAGAGGAAATGGGTCTGTGAGACTCATAATGAATATCTCATATTCCTCAAATAGCTCCAATTTTCAAAAAATTGTATACTCTTTTTAAAAAACATTTTTAAACAGGATAAATATCTAAGTTTCATTATTTTCAAAAGAAATACTATTTCTATTTTAGCATTTTTCTTTTTCATATTTATCTGAGAAGAAGTTTTAATGTTAGAACAATATTTTCTCCTTGTCTGTCTTACTAGAATGGTCCGCACCGTCTGCCATTGGGATAGCTGGTCTTGGTGGGGGATTTGAAATAGGAATTGAGGTGAGTGAGTCCAGTGTGTATGTACAATGGCCACATTCCCTAAGAGTACCTGAAACGCAACACAGGCAAACCCAGGTATTTCCTAGTTGTGTTTGTATTTCACCACTAACAGCTATGTAAATTGTTCCATTTTCTTCTCTTTCCCTCTCTTTTTTCTCCTCTCTCCCTTCTTTCTCCTTCAGGCCTTGCTCTGTCACCCCAGTTGCAGTGCACCATCACAGCTCACAGCAACCTCAAACTCCTAGGTTCAAGTGATTCTCCTGCCTCCGCCTCCTGAGAAGCTGGGACTACAGGTGTGCACTGCCAGGCCTGGGCTTTCGTAGAGAAGAAAGCCTACCGTGTTGTGTAGTTTGGTCTCTAAAAGTGCCACTGTGCCCAGCCAATTTTCTTGATAAATCTGTAACTAAAGCTATTATAATAGATTCCATTTTTCTTCATTGAAAGCAGGATTTCTTTCATTCACCATTTCTTCTGTTTTTGTCTTAAGCACATTTGCTTAACAGATATATTTCAACATCTGACAAACTATAACTCAATTTATGGATTGCTAATTGAACAATTCATAAACTATCATGTGCAACATGATGTTTGCATCTCTTTGAAGTCTTTAAGAAAAAATTACCTTCACATTATTTCAGTGTCTAACTTTTCTTTCCCTGATCATAGCATCCATCAAAAGGACCAGAAAGCACACGGCAGGATGTGTTGTTCACAGAGGTCTGCTACACAGGGACTGTCCTACACATGGTACTAATCTTGCAGCTGCTGCTTTATTGCTCAGGGATTGGCAAATCAAATCTAACATGCTCAAATCATTTTCTTTTTAAGTTTCAGTCAATTTCTCCCTAAGCTTTTGTAAATTTTCTCTGCTACAATAGTTTTAAATTTCCTCGTCCTTATTAGAGGGAAGTATCTTGACTAACTCCTCTACCTTCTTTATTTGACCTTCTTTATTCAATACTGTATAAATCTATACTATAAAAGGAATGTATTTAAGTTTTGTTTATCATGACTGCATTTTTGTTATTATATGTACCAAATCAAAGCCTTCAAAGATATCCCTGGCACCCTCTGGCCCTTTAGGGAAAGGTTCTTTCCTCAGCTGCCCCCTCTCCCCTCCCAGAGACACACATGTCACGTGGACTCCACGCCTCGATGCTCATTCTGCTCAGTTGCCATCTACTCTGTCCACAACCCTCTGCCTCCTTACAAGGCTGGGACTGGGGAGGGAACAAAGTATTCTTTAAAGATCTATTCAGATTGCATTTATTTTATCTTTTTTATTTTTACAAATTTAGGGAGTGCGAGTACAGTTTTGCTGTATAGATGGATTGCACTGTGGTGAAGGCTGGGCTTCTAGTGCACCCATCACCGAGTGGGGCACATTGTACCCACGAGGCATCCCTCAGCCCCTCCCATCCACTTACCTTCTGAGTATCCAATGTTTATTTTTCCTTTCTAGGTATACGCTTTCATTAGCTTGTTCTCTTTGTAAGTGAGAACATGTAGTTTTTCACCTTCTGAGTTATTTCACTTAAGATAATGGTCTCCGGTTCCCTCCTTGTGCTGCAAATGACATGACTTCTTTCCTTTTTTATGGCTGAGTAGTGCTCCCTGGCATGTGTACACCACATTTTCTTTATCCAGTCATCTACTGAAGAGCACTTAGTTTGGTCCCATGTCTTTGCCCTTGTGAATAGAGCTATGGTAAATGAGTGCAGGTGCTCTGAAACGATGACTTCTTTTCCTTTGGGAAAAGAAGATTAAGATCCCAACTTAAAACCAATATCTTTACAATATCTTCAAAAAATAAAATGGGAATACATTTAATCAAGCAGGTGCAAGAGCTCTGCGAGGTAAAGTATAAAACATTGATGCAGAAATCACAGATGATACAGAGAAACAGAAGAACACTTCGTGTATGTGGATTGCAAGAATCAATATTATTAAAATGACCATTCTGCTCAAAGCAATCCACAGATTCATTGTAACTCCTATCGAAACACCAGTTTATTTTTTCATGAAATTAGGCAAAATAATTCTAAAATTTATATGGGATCAAAGAAGACCCAGAATAGGCAAAGCTATTGTAAGCAAACAGCACAAAGCTAGAAGCGTCACGTTACCTGACTTCAAATTACACTACAAGGTGTAGTGGCATAAAAACTGACAGACAGATTAGCAACACACAGAGAACTCAAATACAGTCAGACATCTAACCCAACTGGTCTTTCACAAAGCAGACAAACACATACCTCTCACCTCACCACACAGAAAAATTAACTCAAGCTGGATTAAAGAGTAAGACCTGAGGATATAAAATTCTAGAAGAAAACCTAGGGAAAACTTGTGAACTTTGCGCTAGGCAAAGCACTTATGACTAAGACCTCAAAAGCAAATGAAACAAAACCAAAAATAGACAAATGGGACTTAAACTAAAAAGCTTCTTTACAGAAGAAGAAGAAATAGTAAATAGAGTAAAAAGACAACCCAGAGGATGGGAGACAAAATGTGCAAACTAGGCATCCAGTGAAGAGTAACAGCCAGAACCTACAAGGAGCTCAAACAACTCAGAAAGAGGAAAAGGCACCCCATTTAAAAGTGGGCAATGGGAGTAGGGCACTGGCCCCGTATGCCAGAGTTGGTGGGTTCAAACCCAGCCCTGGCCAAAACCTGCAAAAAAAAAAAGGTGGGCAATAGAAAAGGTCAATGAACATGAAAAAAATGTTCAACATCATTAATCATCAAGAAATACAAACTAAAGCCACAATGGAATTCTCTTACGCCAATTAGAATGGATATTATTAAAAAGTAAGACAATAACATGTTGATAAGGATGCAGAAATGTTGAGTGGACATTTCTCAAAGAACTGGAAATAGAACTGCAGTTGATCCATTGATCCCACTGCAGTGGGCTCTTAATCTTCTTAAGTGGGATTAAGTTCTCAGCTTGGTTGTTATTGATGTATAGAAATGCTACTGATTTTTGCATGTTGATTTTGTATCCTGAAACTTTACTAAATTAATTTGTCAAATCTACAGGTCTTTGGAGGAGTATTTGCGGTTTTCTGTGTATGAGATTGTATCACTGGCCAACAGATAATTTGACTTCTCTTTTCCAATTCGCACGTTCTTTATTTCTTTCTCTTGCCGGATTCCTCTAGCTAGGGCTTTCAGTACAACATTGAATATAAGTGGTAACAGTGGGGATTCTTGTCTTGTTTCAGTTGTTAGGGAGAATGCTTTTAACTTTCTCACATTCAGTATGATGTTGGCTATGGATTTGTCTTGTGTGTGTGTGTGTATGCCTAGTTTGTTGAGGGTTTTTATCATGAACACATGCAGAATTTTGTCAAATGCTTTTCCTTTATTGAGATCATTATATGGTTTTGTTTTTAATTGTTTATGTGGTAAATCACATTTATTGATTTGCATACATTGAACTGTCCGTGTATCCCTGCAATAAAACCCACTTAATCACAGTGTCTTATCTTTCTGATGTGCTGTACGATTTGATTTGCTATTACTTTGCTGAAGATTTGGCATCTGTGTTCATTAAAGATCTTAATCTATGGTTTTCTTTTTTGGTGTGTCCTCATGTCCTCATATTCTTTGTCTCTCTATTCTACTTTCTTTTAAATTCAGTGAGAATTTTTTAGTGTAGCACTGCAATTTCTTTAATGATCTTTTCAGTGTGTCAATGGCTTCCACTATCCAATCCTCATCGCCAATTGTTGGGGCCTGAGACTGGCCAGGTATCGGCTGGCTTATCTGCTGTCCAGACTTGGACCACTGTGTTATCCTGGTGGGGATCAATTGCTCTTAGGTGCCTGTGGGCTATTTGCCTTAGCAGAAGGGAGAGAGAGAGAAAGATAGTCTTCGAGGAAGAGAAACAGTCTTGATAGGAGAGTAAATCTTAGCAGTCTTCGTAGAGAGACGCTGGGCAGATGCCCTGTGAGCAGAAGAAGCAAAAGAGTCAGAGTGAGTGAGTCTATGAGAGAATGCACGCACCTGACTGACTGCTCCTGCAGCTTCTTACAGATGTGATCCCTTGGCTACTTGCACCACAGGTGTAGAGACTGCCAAGCACTGATGTTCTCGTCTTGAGTGCTCTCGTGTTAAGGAGAGCCAAATCCCTTACCCATGCTCTTATCACCAAGGTGTTATGTTACCGAGATGTCATATCACAGGTGTATCTTTTCTTTTCTTTCTTTCTTTTTTTTTTTTTTTTATGTAGAGACAGAGTCTCACCTTATCGCCCTTGTAGCACCGTGGCATCATCCAGCTCATAGCAACCTCCAACTCCTGAGCTTAGGCGATTCTCTTGCCTCAGCCTCCCGAGTAGCTGGGACTACAAGCGCCTGCCACAACACCCCGCTATTTTTTTGTTGCAGTTTGGCCAGAGCTGGGTTTGAATCCGCCACCCTCAGTATATGGGGCTGGCGCCCTACCCACTGAGCCACAGGTGCCGCCCATCACAGGTGTTTCTTATAGTTACTGAATGTTCTGAGCTTAACTCGCTTCTCCTTCCTTTGAGCTATATGGTCTGCTACATCAGTGTATTTTTAAGTCATTTTCTTCGTGGTTGTTCTAAGGTTGGGTGTCAGACTTTTTTCCTCTGCCACAGTTGGAAGCGTAAGACCTGTCTTAGGGCATACTTTAAATACCCAAACACTAATGAAAGCTGATTAGCAAAAAAAAGCTCTGTGCATACATTTTGTGATATCCAACAATGCGGATAAGCAAATGAAATCCTCATAAAATCAGCGTGTGACCCTTGGGCTGCAGATTGGACACCCCTGCTCTAGGGCTCACAATATGTTAGCTTTTCAGAAATGATTTAAAATTTGCACTAACTTGATTCATTAAATACAAAACCATTATTCCCATATAGTTTTAGGGCCTTCTTTTTTCTTGCACTATTGTTATGCCTAGTATATCTAAAAGTACATTATTTAATTACTTAATAATTTCTATATTTTGTTTTTTGGAGGACCAGAGAAGAATTGAGAGAAAATATTTATTCACTGAGCTTGTTTGATTGGCCTTCTTATTCACTATTTGTGGCTCTAATTGTTTCCATGGACTCAGGTCACCATCTCATCTTATTTCCTTACAGCCTTGCTTCACCTGGCTCCTCTGTACTGTTACTATCAAATATATTACATTTCTGTATGTTACTGGCCCCAAAATATAGTTATATACAACTTCTTTCAAACAATTTATTTTAAATCAGTTAAGAGGATGAAGAAATGTACATTATATTATAATCTATAATTACATTGTTAATTTTACTATACTTTTTTAAAATGTGGATTTGAATTACTGTCTAGAGTCACTTGCTTTCAGCCTAAAGAACTTTCTTTAGTATTTTCAGTATTTCTTATTAAGTGGGTCTACTAGCAACAAATTTTCTTAGCTTTTTTTTTTTCCTTTATTCTTGGAATGTCTTTATTTCATCTTCATTTTTGAAAGGTAATTTGGCTAAATATAGGATTCTAGGTCAACTGTTTTTTCTTTCAGCATTCTGATTTATTGTCCTACTGCTTTTCTGATGAGAAATCAGTTATTAACCTAATTTGGGTTTGTTTTATGTGATATTTTTCTTGGTGCCTTTTAATATGTTTATAGTTATGCATCTAAGATGTATCTCTACACTTATATTACTCAAATTTGTTAAACCTCTTGACTGTAATGTCAGCTGCTATTTTTTTGAAAAAATTATTGGCTTTTTTTCCTTACCTTCTACCACTTATATCATACATATGTTGGTGCACTTAATTGTATCTCAGATTTTTCTTTGTTCATTCTTTCTTCATTCTTTTTCTCTTAGTTTTAAAGATTGCATAATCTCTATTGATCTGTCTTCATATCCACTGATTCTTCACTTTTCCTGCTCAACTCTCCTGTTGAACCCTTTAGTGAATTTTTCATGTTGGTTAACTCCAAAATTTCCATTTGGTTCTTTTGTATAAATTTTATCTCTTCATCATTATTCTTTATTTGATGAGACATTCTCATTGTCTTTTTTTTTTTACTTACACATAATATTCTTTAATTCTTTGAACATATTTATGATCATTATTTCTAAATCTTTGTCTGCTAAACTAATATCTGGACCATCTGAAGGAAGTTATCTCATGTGCTTTTTCCCCTGTGTATGGCTCACACTTCTTTGCTTGACTTATTATTTTTTGTTTGAACATTGGACATTTTAGATAATATATTGTTTCAGTTCTGGGGCTTGTTGCTGCTGGTTGGTTGGTTTGTTTGGCATTTGTCTGGACTATCTGAGTAACTTCTGTCCCACCCTCGGGGGGACTCCCCAAGGGAGCAGCCCTGAACACAAAGTCACCTGAGAGGATGACGTCCACTGTCTCTCTCCCTGGTCTCCCGTCCCGCTGTTTGTCTGTTGTCACACACCATTTCCAGCAATGCCTTGAGAGTGTGACATGTGCCCTTTGCAAGTCACCCTTTGAGGCTTGTTCCTGCTGCAGAGGGCTCTTCTCAACGGCTCTTCTCCTATTCTCCCTGTCAATTTCCTTGACCACCTGTGATTTAGTTTGTTGCTCTCGTGGAGCAACCAGCCTCATCTCACTTGTTTTTCACCAGTATTATCATTGTTTTTGATAGTCCAGTTGAACTTCCTCACTCTTTGTTCCAATAAATGGCCCTTCCCTTGAGGAGAGCTTTGGAGTTCTCTCTGCTTGCAGTCTGGTTCTTGCTCTGCCTAACATTGCTGCTCTATGGAGTTAGAGGCTGGACTGCAACCCTAGCACTGGACGGGGATAGCAGCCTCTGGTCTTCACAGTCTGCCTCTCAGGGAGAGCTGCTGGTCCACAGATGAGCTGGGAGAGAGTGAGTGGAGCCTTGGTATTCCTGGACTGTGCCCCTGGGGTACAGCATCCACCTTGCTTGCAGGATGCTAGGTGCAAGAAAATGTGGCAGACCTGTCTCCTGCTTTGGCCTGGGGTGGAGCTTTGCAACTTGGACCTGCAGGAAGAAACATGCTAAGCTCCTCCTAGGAGGTTCTATAACCCAGGCTTGGGTGGGGAAGGGAGCCGGTGCCCCTGGACCCCTTTTCCCCTGGTAGGGGGCATAGGCTGTGCTCACATCACCAGCTCTCACTGCTCTTGCCAAGATTTAACTGCATTCACTAACTAAATGTTTCTTCATTTGCTATATGCGCTTAGGGCAATTTCTAGAGATGTTAGTTTTTTAAATAATTTTCACCAGTATGATTATTTTGCTGGGAACAGGGTCTGCTACCCTTTATGACACCATTCCAAATTCGTTTGCCAACGAAGTATGCTGTAAATGATTTTTAAATGCTCAAGAGCCCTTTTAATTTTTAGATGGTATTCTGAATTACAGACACATGATACAGTAGTGGGATGGGGATTCAACTTCAATTACGCTTCAGCTCTTTTATTAGTCATAGAACATTGAGCAAAGTACTTAATCCTCCTGAATTAAGCCTATAAAATAAAATTTAAAAAAAAACTTTGAACAAGATGATTTTTAAGTACCTCTTTCCCCTTCTGATATTTGAGACTGGTATCAAAGCTTGCCTATTAACAGGCCAAAGTCTTTAATGTGTCATTCTGTGCCTAAGCCAGTTTTTTTTCTTCCTCCAAACATTTCCCCAAACCTTCCACTCAGATCCATCCAATCCTATGAAGACCCTGAGTTTGCTCTCGGTCCTTCATGTGATCTACAGAACACAGACGGTGATTTGAATGCAAGGGAGGGAGTGAAGGGGGCTATATGGGATTCCCCCACCTGCTGGTCTAGAAGACTGGGGGTACGCTCACTCATTACTTGCAATGGAGGCCTTTGAGCATTAGGACTTAATTCACTACCCACAGGAACTGTATAAAGGGCTGCAGCATTAGGAAGGTTGAGAACCACTGACTTACAGAATCCTGGTGGAGAAAGGCTGTCATCTTAATCTTGTGTTCTTAATGTGGTGTTAAGGTCAGTTTTCTTAACTAATGACACTAGTTCTGTAACGGATGCTTCTTAACAGCCGCTACAGGCTGAGGCTGCTCCTTGCAGCTTATTGCACCAGGCACTGGTCCTCAGGCCTGTCCCTCCAGGGGCGTTAGTGCAAGGGATTGCCCAGGCTTAGCTGGAAGGCCAGTGTGGGGGTACTGTGCATTTATCAGTCTTAACCTTTAGACTCCCATTTTTCTGCATAGTGGGAGGTCATTGCTCCCTAGTTCTTGGAACTTCACAGGTACTGAATAATCATCCAAATTAGTGCATGGATTCCTGCATCTGGGATAGAGACCAGCTGGGGGAGGTGCTAAGGAGCAATGTTGGTAAAGCGAGTGGAGATTGTGAGAAGTAGAGATTTTAAATCTGTGGTCTAAGGAAAGGCAGTGTTAAGACTGTCTTTAAATACTGTTAATATTTTCTTTGGGAGACAGTTCTACCACAGCCCACGGCTCTGAAAACTTTGAGACATGGCTTATCTTTGGATCTGTCCAGGTGTGTGCTGTGCATCCAAAGCTTGTCAATCTTGCTTCCTCCAAGTCTGTAATTTGACCGTCTCAGACACCTGGTCTTACTTTGCTCTTCAAACTGTAGCATGGTTAACTTTCAATGCAAACTTCTTAAACTTTTATCAAGTTCTCAAATAGCTGTTATTCCCCTCTGTTGAATGCTGGACTTGTTTTCTCACAGGAACTCTGTTTTTCTGCTCACCCAGCTATAGCAATGAACCAGGAGCTGCTGGAGCTCCCAGGTGCCTCAGGCTGTCTGCAGAATTCAGACCTGGCTCCCTCTACCTGGTGGAGATCATATAGAAAAATCAAAGACCGACTTTTTTTCCTGTAGAGTTGACTCTTAGGCTTTGCCTTGCTTTATGTTCTGAGATGTGCTAAGTGGAAAAAGAACCTAACAACTAGAGTAGCTACAAGGTTACGGGTGGAAATTTACATTTTCTTGGTGTGTATGTGTCACGAGCTATGCAAAACATTTTTGTTACCTAAAAATGCATCCTTATAAGATACAGGTTATACAATCATTGGCAAAAATGTTTAATTTTGCATAAGAATTGCTGAAGAATTCTGTTTCGTTCAGCACTATAATACTTAGAAATTGCCCAAAAAATAAAAATAATTATTGGCAGGAATCAGGGTAAAGCATTTGCATGGTCAAGTGTCTGGTAAATTTAGTTTCTCCATATGCATTTTGAATGGATCTTTTTTTTTTGCATAAAAGTATTCAAATTAAACACTTACTGATTTATCACCTTTGTTAGGTCTTTTCATGTGGAATCTGCTTTGGTAAATAATAATATGAGTTTTTTGTAGTTCAGATGAAAATGTTGATTTCAAGACATGCAGAAATATACAAAGAACTATATACAAGTTAAGGTACCTTTTTAATCTAAGTTTGACCTCTGCATGTTTTGTTGAGATGGTGAATGTGGCGGGCTTTACAAATGATTGCAGCCTCACAAATGTGGTAACTATTCGTATTCCCTTTGACAGAGATGGAAACTGAGGCTTTGGGCAGCTTAGTGATTTTCCCCAGGTCACGTAGCATGCAGGAGGCAGCTGTTGAGTGCATCTGAGCCCACATCATTGTGCCCTGAGTGTTGGAGGTGCACATGACACCTGTGGCTGAGCCTCACAGTCACTCTAGAAAGGAGGTCCTAGTGTGGAGGTGTTCAGTGTGGGACAGTGGGAGACCCAGAGTCCAATTGAAGTGACCAAAGCCACACAGACCCACTCCCACTCCCACTCTGGAGGAAGAGTGGGAGTGGGCCCCAGGCCTGCACCCCAAGCTTCCCATTCAGTGAGTCTTGCTGGTTTATGGTTCTGGCCCTTGGATCCACTACAATAGCAAGCAGTGAATTGTACAATAGCAGTGAATTGGGAAACAAATGTTTTCTTCATGTAGACATGCCTCAGACATACACTAGAATCTCATCCTAGTTTTTGTTTTACTTAGAGAAAAAATTAAGTCATGGAAACCAGTTTGCCTTCTGATATAGTTAACTTCTGTGACCTATGATGAAGTGCCCCTGCACGGCTTCCAAGTAGCAGGAACAGTCCCCCACCAGGAAGTGAGCACAGGGTCCCTTGGGACTTTTGCCCAGTAGTCCCCAGTTCTGTGTTCTTGGGGTCTGGCTCTTGTGGCATGTTTGGCGTGAGGCAATCAGAGAGCGTGTTTGCTCTTCCTCACAGACCTACTTGTCAGCTCTGCCAGGTGCCCAACCTCACCAATCCTGGAGCCTCAGAATCACCACCATCATTACCAGGTGCTGGGATGGCTAAGGAAGAGAATGCAGGTAAACATCCCAGTATACAATTGGTGCATAGCAAATGCTCACTGAGAGTTTGCCATAATTACCTGTGGGAATATTAGCTTCCCACCTCATCACTCCAAATAAAAATATGGCTTTCTTTCTTGCTCTTTCTCTGTCTATATTGAAATTCAGCTATATTGCATATAGTATATTTGAGTTTTAGTCAGCATATAATTTAAGCTTTATTTAGTCTTAACTGTTTTTTAATAAGTGGGTTTCTATGTTTTAGGTATCGGATTTAGTAATAATTCTGTATTACGACAGAGCTGTAGAAGCTTTTGCAAAGGGTGGTAATCTGACACTCGGCGGGAACCTCACAGTGGCTGTCGGGCCTGTGGGAAGGTGAGCCCCATAAAGTACTTTCTGAATAGATGTTAGATAGCAAAGGGTTAAAAACTGTACTTTCTTGCAAGAAGAAGAAACTTGAATTAAAATGAACAAATTTATGATATATAGCTCCCCCAGAACACTCGATGTCGAAAAAAGTCAGCCAGTATGATAAACTAGGAAATCCGGAGCCAGAACATAAAAAAATAAATGAAATATTGTAGAAACACGGGGATCATGTCTACTTGACTGAACATACAATTTACCTTCAGCTTTAAGGGATCCAGGCAGGTCAGGTTTTATCAACTGATACAGGATAGCTTTGATCAGAAAAGAAAAAGCTTTCTCTCAAACTAAATCATAAAAGTGTAAAATACGTGTGTGTTGTCTGAGCGATACTTACAGTACTTACAGTATGTTTTTTATTATTAATGAAATTCTACTCTTGAGTTAACTAAGCAAAGTGGAAATATTTTATACCACTATTTATAGAAATTACACAATAAAACCATAAAAGGGTTATAGGTTTAGCGAAAATACACAATGTTAAAAGAATCCAATTTTTTAGCACTCTTGAAATGTGTCTCCCTGTTTTAGAAGAGGAAGATCCAATTGGAAAACATCAGCTTTTCCTATCCTTTTTCTTTTTCACATTTACACACTTTGTACTCTTCTGCAGTGTTATCACATATTTCAATGATAATTTTGTATAACGTCTTCTTTCCTATGGCCTATCTTCTAGGCCACGTTAAAACATCTATCTTAAGCCAATAGGAAGTAAAATCTGTAAAAACAAAGTAGTTACAGAACAAGGTATTTCTTTTGGGCTAGAAGAACAATGCTAGTCAAATAGTCGTCTTTAGGGTCCAAGCCCCTCATAGTTCTGTGACACAGAGTCTTGTTGTCCCAGGAACTTAGAAGGGAATGTCGCCCTGAGGAGCTCAGCTGCCGTCTTCACGTACTGCAAGTCCCGGGGCCTCTTTGCTGGTGTGTCTCTGGAGGGCAGCTGTCTGATCGAAAGGAAAGAGACTAATCGAAAGTAAGTTTACGCCATAGTCTATTAAAAGAAACTGCAATGAGAAAATAATATTTCAAAACTTGATATAATTTACAGAGTACATTCATATATTTTTAATACATTGTGTGACTCTAAAATCTTAAAATTCAAGACAGAAGTAATATATACTTACAGAAAAACTAGAAAACAAAAAAATGTAGAAAAGGAAAAAATTCTAACTCATTAAAAGTAACACTATTTCCATTTTGCTGTAGGGCCTTCCAATATTTTCCTAAACATGTTTCTTTGTTTGGACACACCCAAGGTGTCCCAGAGGTCACCATTCATAGGAAAAATGGGATATTGTAGCTAAGTGTACTTTTATTTATAAAATATTCATTATAAAATTTTACAAAATAGTTACAACATATTTTTTTTTCTAATGAGTAATTTTTTATCTTTTATTAAATCATAGCTATGTACATTAATGCAATCATGAGGTACAATGTGCTGGTTTTATATACAATTTGAAATATTTTCATCAAACCGCCTTCATGGCATTTTCTTAGTTATTGTGTTAAGACATTTATATTCTACATTTAGT
>CAUYON010079858.1:0-11924 GCA_963573935.1 Arctocebus calabarensis
TTGAAATAATCCTTTAGAGATTTTCAGTAAAAATACTGAAGAAGACCAGGAATGAACCTGCAATTTGCTAAATGTGCTTACTGGTACCATAAATATTTCAAAAGAAACTCATGAGAAGAAGATCCAACAAAACATAGACAAAGACCAGATGCCTCGCCCTAGATTATTTTGAACAGTTTGAAGAAAAGTCTTTAAATGGCTTGGTGCCTGTGGCTCAGCAGGCTAAGGCGCCAGCCACGTACACCTGAGCTGGTGGGTTGGAATCCAGCCCAGGCCCACCAAACAACAATGACAGCTGCAACCAAAAAATGGCCCAGTGTTGTGGTGGGTGCCTATAGTCCCAGCTACTTGGGAGGCTCAAGAGACTCACTTGAACCCAGGAATTGGAGGTTGCTGTGAGCTGTGATGCCACGCCACTCTATCCAGGGTGACAGCTTGAGGCTCTGTCTCAAAAAAAAACAACATCAAAAAAAAAACAAACAAAAAAGTCCTTATCAACAATGTACATACAACTAAAATGCTTTAATCACAAAGGAAAAAGATTATGAAGTTAAGAGGGCTGATCAAAAATAAAATAATTCTAAGTACAATGAACAAGTAAGTCAAGCTAGTAAGAAGAGAATTAAGGAATCTTACAAGAGAAGTTTAGCAAAATATCGCAAATTAAAGTTTATCTGGATACATTCTGCTGTAAAAGAGAATTTGAACATTGTGGTTTTGATATAAAAAGCATTTTCCTAATACACTGAAGCTTTGAACCATTTCTGTATGTTTTCCATTATTTGACTTTATCCTCAAAACAACTTTCTGAGAACTAAAGAGCTTCAACCAACCTTATATAGCCAAGAAAAAAAAAATAGCACCATTGCTCATTAGTGGTAGAACTGGGAAGAAATCCAAGGAGTCCTGATACTAAGCCCCACTGTTTCTTAGTTTAACTTTATGAAGTTATCTAACATTTTTCTAAACCTACATTAAAAATAAGGATGACCCTACTAGGGATTTTTGTATTACATCTGACAATCAAAGAATATTCTCTATCCAAGTAGCACTAAATTAAAGTTAAAATAAATTTTCTAGTATAAACTTCTGTTTTGAAAAATATGGTTTAAGGCCCACGCAGTGGCTATAATCCTAGGACTCTAGGATGCCACAGTGGGTGGATCACCTGACCTCAGGGAGTTCAGACACAGCTAGAGCAAGATCCCATCTCTAAAAATAGCTGATGCATCCTGGGATGCCTTTAGTCCCACCTACTTGGGAAGATGAGGCAAGAGGATCATGTGAGCCCAAGAGTTTGAGGTTGTTGTGAGCTATGATGCCATGGCACTCTCCCCAGGGGAGCAAAGTGAGATTCTGTCTCTAAATAAATAAATAATAAATATAAATAAATAAATGGTGTAGACATCTATCCTAAAAGAATTTACTGGGAGGCACCTGTGGTTCAGTGAGTAGGGCACCAGCCCCATATACCCAGGGTGGCAGATTGGAACCTGGACCCAGCCAAACTGCAACAAAAAAATAGCCGGGCGTTGAGGTGGGTGCCTGTAGTCCCAGCTACTCGGGAGGCTGAGGCAAGAGAATCACCTAAGCCCAAGAGCTAGAGGGTACTGTGAGCTGTGACACCGTGGCACTCTACCAAAGGTGGCAAAGTGAGACTCTGTTTCTAAAAAAAAAAAGAATTTACTTACTTAGAATGTTGAAGTTTATCTTCTATTAATGGAAGAACAGCTGGAATCATTTCTTGAGGGAAAATCTGGCTGACGACAGTAAGCGCCATACATACTTCTACTAAGTTAGTGCTCTGCAAGTCCTGGGGTAATTATTAAGAACAGAAAACATTCAGTGTAAATTCTGAAACTCGGGGTAGTAAAGTCAACACTTAAGTCATTTTATAGGAATATCTCTATTTCTATTTGTTTCATTTGCCTTAGTAGAGTCAATAGATAAATATTGCCAAAAAGTAACTGAAACAAGAGGAATCTATTATTTCTATTCTGATACCAGATGTTGCCAAAAAGTAACTGAACCAAAAGGAATCTATTATTTCTGCTCTGATACCGGTCAAAGTTGTCTCCTTTATTTTAGCTTTAAAACTTTTTCCAAATCAATAACAAAACAATTTTATGAATTTTTCTTAAACATTTTATTTTATTTTATTTTATTTGTTGTTGTTGCAGTTTGGCCAGTGCTGGGCTTGAACACGCCACCCTTGGTATATGGGGCCTGTGCCACACTCACTAAGCCATAGGCGCCGCCCCTGAATTTTTCTTATTAATCAATAATATGAGTGGATGTTTAAAAGGAAGTAATTCTGGAATATATACAATAAAATGCATACATTATTATATACTTATATCTGTACATGCCTTTAAATCTTTCTAATAGAATGTAAAAATGTTTTTGAAAGTTTGCAAAGAATTTAGTAAACTTAGTAACCTTAATAAAGTGTATGAATTAAAGTTCAGAAAACACTACACACACATACTCTTACATATCAGAAAACCTATACAAGACAAACAGGAAAAAGTTCAGCAATTCAATTATATCTCATTATCAATACTGCTTAAAGGTTTAACAGGAAAAAATATTGTGAGTGAAAAATTAGTTTGTACCTATATCCCTTTAATACAGATGCTAGAGAAAAAGACAGCTACATGGAAAGTAAACCTGAAGAGCCTGAGATCTGGATTATAATTCTATGTCTTTTAAAATGAAGTAATAACCATAGTAGCAGCAGTAACTACTTAGCATAGCGTTTTATTTTTCCCTCAAAACTCTGTAAATTCTATTATTTATCCCCATTTTACAGATGAAGAAACTGAACTAAAAGATCTTTCTGTAAGTTCAGTTTCTTCCAAAATTATTTAATTCAATATGATTGAGGAGAAATGTCAGATACCAGTTAGAGTAATTCAAGACTTCATATTAACCAGCACACAATACAGTACCTTTACAACTGTATTCACAAGGAGAAGCAACAATTCATGACTTTCATGTAGAAATAAAGAAACAGCCAAATAACCTATAAAAAATGAGGGGAAAAAGTCTCGTTACCACCTACCAAAAATAAACCTTTCTCAAGAAGTTAAAGCAATTCTGTAATATATTCTAAGCTTTAAGTGTCAAAGATACAAATTATAATAAAAATAAAAACAAATTACAGAACAGAAAGTTAAAAAACTGCAGCAAGGAAGATTTCAGGTGTTAGTATCCTGAAATCTTTCAGAATTATATATTTCACAGGATATACCTGAAATGAGGTGTATGTATAACCAACTTAAACTCCTATAAATGACATTAAGAGATGTCTCTTATCTTCTGTCCAAATCTCTACACTATCAATCAAAATATCCTCTCTTACAACTGAACATAATTATCCAAAAATAATAGTTATTATAGTTAATAGTGAGCTACTGGCTATTTGTATGGAGTTAGCTACCTCATCCCAACTCATATGACATAAGTCACATATTAAGTACATATATTAGCCAGGCATGGTGGCTCACACCTAAAATCTCAGTGGTTTGGGATGCCAAAGAGGGAGAACTGCTTAAAGCCAGGAGTTTGAGACGAGTCTGAGCAACAGAGCAAAATCTGGTCTCTCAAAAAAAAAAAAAAAAAATTTAGCCACACACCTATAGTCCCAGCTACTTAGGAGACTGAGGCAGGAAAATTACTTAAGCCCAGGAATTTGAGGCTGCAGTAAGCTATGATTGTGCCATGGCCTAGAAGACAGAGTGAGACTGTCTCTTAAAAAGTACATACAACAGGCCGGCGCCTATGGCTCAGTGAGTAGGGCGCCGGCCCCATATACTAAGGGTGGCGGGTTCAAACCCAGCCCCGGCCGAACAGCATCAAAAATTAGTCAGGTGCTGTGGCGGGCACCTGTAGTCCCAGCTACTTGGGAGGCTGAGGCAAGAGAATCACCTAAGTCCAAGAGGTGGATGTTGCTGTGATGTGTGACTCCACTGCACTCTACTCTTTTGGTAGAGACTTTGTCTCTACAAAAAAAAAAAAAAAAAGTACATACAACACAGCTCCAGCCCGGGCCCGCCAAACAACAATAACGGCTGCAACCAAAAAATGGCTGGGTGCTATGGTGGGCGCCTGCAGTCCCAGCAACTTGGGAGGCGGAGACAAGAGACTCGCTTGAGCCCAGGAATTGGAGGTTGCTGTGAGCTGTGATGCCACAGCACTCTATCCAGGGTGAAAGCTTGAGGCTCTGTCTCAAAAAAAAGAAAATTGGGACAGTATTATACCACAAGGCTAAGGAATAAATTAATTAAGTCAAGGAAGATAGAGCATGGATGTGGTAGCTCATGTCTATAATCCTAGCTCTCTGGGAGGCCAAGGTGAGAGGATTGCTTGAGGTCAGGAGTTTGAGACTAGCCTGAGCCAAGAGCAAGACCCTGTCTACACTAAAAATGGAAAAATTAGCCAGGCATGGTGGCTAATGCCTGTAGTATGATCTACTTAGGAGGCTGAGGCAGAAGTTTGAGGTTTTTGTGAGCCAGGTTGATGCCACAGCACTCTAGCCTAGGAAAAAAAATGAGACTCTGTCTCAAAAAAAAATAAATAAATAAAAATAAAAATAAAGATGGAGAGTACAGATGTCATTAAATGAGTGTTCAGCAAACTCTACCCCAGAACTCTAAGGAAAAACTTCAACAGAGAGATGAAGTAAAGGATCCCTTACATGAGTAGAGAGTCAGACAAGTTACCTTAAGAAAGAGGTACACAACCTCACTTACTGAGGATAGATAGTTGTTCTTTCATCACCTTTGTTGAACAAGGCATATGCTAGGCATAGGAATCCAGGAAGAGCCAAAGGACAGTGCTATAATTAATATAAATAGCCATTCTCCACATTTGTCTTTCTCTATAAATCTTGTTTCTACCAACTAACTGACTTCCTCTATCTTGCATCTCTACATTTCTTCTGCCTTGTGTTGTCTTTCTCTATAAATCTTGTCTCTACCAACTAATTGACTTCCTCTATCTTGCATCTCTACATTTCTTCTGCCTTGTGTTCAAAATTCATCTCCTTTATTGTGTTTCCTTATGATCTTCATGCCTGACTTTTCATGGGACTCTCCATGCCTGATTTCTCCTGGCTCAAACTCTACCTCATGGCAATCTTTAAGCTTTTGCTCAATTTCCAATTTCTCCCCTTGTTTCCAGATTCAAATTCACAAGAGGTTCTGGTTTTCCAGATCATCTTTTTGTATTTAATCACATCTTGGATTGCTGGACAGTCTATGGAATGGGTTTGAAGCCCGTCTGTGACCTGGGAGAGGGAGTGGAGGCCACATGATAAGTGTAGGCCTGTCTTTGAGCATGAACTATGGGAGTGACAGTTATTGCAATTAAGATATCTGGTAGGTATTAGGAATTAGTCTTAGTTTGTGCAAGTGTACAAAGAATAGCACATAGTATTTTCTATAATTCTGCTAAATATTGACTTTGAGTCCTCATTCATATGGGCTGGAGAGAAATTTAATTTGTAATCTGTGAGGAGAGACATCCATAGTGATTACTTCTGAAAGGCCATTACCCATTCTTGTTAAGATGGTGTATTGAGGACATTTTGAAATATTCTGCTCCTCTCTCTCCTTCTCCCTCTGCCTCTCTGTCTCTGTCTCTGTCTCTCTCTCTTACACACACAAACACACACACCCCTCCTTCCCTAAATACATAGAAATGTTGGATAAAGTGTTAAAAACAATTTAAGCTTTGGTATTTAAGTGGTGGAATAAAAATAGTGATTTTCTTGGAAACTTAGTTTAAGTTTCTTTTTTATTCTTTTTTTTTTTTTTTGAGACAGAGCCTCAAGCTGTCACCTTGGGTAGAGTGCTGTGGCATCACAGCTCACAGCAACCTCCAACTCCTGGGCTTAAGCGATTCTCTTGCCTCAGCGTTAAAAGCGTTTAAGCATTTAAGTTAAAACTAGTAGGAAAATGAAAAATAGACAAACCATTTGCAATGAAACTAGAGACATAAAATAGCTTGGACTATAATATATGAGAAAGTACTGCCAAATATAGTGAAAGTCAAGCAGGAGGCTCAGCACCAATAGTCACATACACCGGAGCTGGCGGGTTCAAATTCAGCCTGGGCCAGATAAACAACAATGACAACTGCAACAACAAAAAAAATAGCTGGGCATTGTGTTGGGCACTGTAGTCCCAGCAACTTCAGAGACTGAGTCAAGAGAATCACTTAAGCCCAAGAATTTGAGATTGCTGTGAACTGTGATGCTATGGAACTCTACTGAGGGCAACATAATGAGACTCTGTCTCAAAAAACAAAACGAAAAAAAAAAAAAACAACAAAAAAAGAAAGTCAAGCAGGAATGTGAGAGAGGATGCCTAGGAATACAAATCTTACACAAAAGGAGAGTGATATCGTTCTCCGAAGAAAATGTTCCAGCCTATGGGCCAACTCCAGCAAGTTGTATAGAACAATAAGAACAGACAAGCAGGCTTATGCTGGAACTTCCCTTCACCCATTTGTCACAAAGAATTAATATATAGGGAAGGTGAAGTTAAACAAAGGCAAATAAGCCATATTTGCAGGAAGCAGTCTCTTGGTGAGGTAGAGTGGAGGAAATAGACTGTGCATGTAAGAAACCCTGCAATACTGATCATGAGGAAAAAAGAACTCATGAACTTATGCACACATTGTCTCATAAGGAAAATAGTCTCAGGCCAGGCACAGTGGCTTATGCTTGTAATACTAGCATTCTGGGAGGCCAAGGTGGGAGGATCACTTGAGCTCAGGAGTTGGAGACCAGCCTGAGCAGGCACAAGACCCCTGTCTCTACTAAAAACACAAAACTTAGCCAGGCATTGTGGCAGGCACCGATAGCCCCAGATACTTGGGAGGCTGAGGCAGAAGGATCACTTGAACCCAGGAGTTTGAGGTTGTTGTGAGCTAGGGTGACACCACACACTCTATCCAAGGCAAAAGAGTGAGACTATGTCTCAAAAAAAAAAAAAAGAATGAAAGAAAGAAATAGTCTCAAATATTGCTTCACCTCCACCCTCACACAAGTCTTGTGCAAATAGCTGATTCAGGAAGAACTCATCTCATTCAAAGATATTTAAAAAAATAGACCTGGGTATGGTGGTACAAGCCCCTAATCCCAGCTATTCTGGAAGCTAAGAGAGGATCTCTTAAGCACAGGAGTTCAAGGCTAGTCTGGGCAACATAGTGAGACCTCAGTTCTATAAAAGTTGTACTCTATAATAGTTGTAACTATTTAAATTGCACATGAACTTTATGGTCATCCTGTTCATTCCACAGTTACATTTATAAAAACAAGCAAAATTATTATGTAGTGTTAGAAGTCAGAATGGGGGTCAAACTTGGTGAGGGGAGGTGACTTGAGGCAAGTATTTAGGGGCTTCTGGGAACCTGCTAATGTTCTGTTTCTTGATCAGTATCATGGTCATATAGATATGCTCGTTTTGTGAAAAGTCAATGAGCCATACATTTATGATTTTGTGCTTTTTCTGTATTTATATTTCTGAAATGTGATTTACAAAAGGGAGTAGGGGAAGGTTTGGATGATTGATGATATCATGCCACTGACTGATGAATCTGATTGATCTTCCAATTTCTTGTAAATGATTTCTAGAAAACAAAAATAAAGGTCATAAATAGTAGAACAGAAGTTGAAAGTAAAACTTTCAACTGATACATGTGGAAAGTGGATGAAAAGAGGGAAGTACAAAAAGGATATATTTTTGGTTGTGTACTCTTTCTTCCTCTGCCTTAATTCTTTATTAAAGTTTAAATAGTGTCATAAACTGTAATATTAGAAAACTCTGAAATTGGGCCAGGTGTGGTGGCTTATGCCTGTAATCCTAATACTCTGGGAGGCTGAGGCAGGCGGATTGCCTGAGCTCACAGGTTGGAGACCCGCCTGAGCAAGAGTGAGACCTCATTCTGAAAAAATAGCCACACTTTGCGGTGGGTACCTGTAGTCCCAGCTACTTGGGAGGCTGAGGGAAGAGAATCGCTTGAGCCCAAGAGTTTCAGGTTGCTGTGAACTATGATGCCATGACACTCTCTACTAAGGGTGGGAAAAAAAAAAAGAAAGAAAAAAGAAAATTCTGAAATTATTGGGTCACTTTCAAAGGAAAGACTGTGGTGCTTTTATTCTAGTTGCACCAATTCTTAGCTCCATTAGGAATGGACCCACCATTTTGGAGTGCTGAGATGGGCAACAAGACAGATAAACTCATTTATCTATCTTTTTCCAAAGGTACCCTCCAACCTTTCCTCTAATATCGAACCAGGCACCTATGTTAAAATGAATGATTCAGTCACCCAACTACCCTCTAAAGTAGTGATACAAGATATTACTATGGAGCTACACTGTCCACTGTGCCATGATTGGTTCCGTGATCCATTGATGCTAAGCTGTGGTCACAACTTCTGCCAACCCTGTATCCAAAACTTTTGGAAGCGGCAAGCAAAGGAAACATTCTGTCCTGAGTGTAAAATGCTATGTCAATATAGCAATTGTACATTCAACCTTGTACTGGAGAAGCTGGTAGAGAAGATTAAGAAGCTGCCCCTACTCAAGGGCCATCCCCAGTGCCCAGAGCATGGAGAGAACCTGAAACTGTTCAGTAAACCAGACGGGAAATTAATCTGCTTTCAATGCAAAGATGCCCGGTTGTCTGTGGGACAGTCTAAGGAGTTCCTGCAAATCTCTGATGCTGTCCACTTCTTCACGGTGGGTGAGCCTGAACAATCCCTTAGGAAAGCTAGGAAGTAGGGCTTCTTTCTTCCAACACCATCTCTTTGTTCAGACAATAATTAGAAAACTCAGACTGCTCAGAAAATACTATATATTTTGCAAAGTTCTTTCTCTAGAGTTGCTGCTTATAGGATGGAATAGTGGGGGAGCTCTGGCCTCCCTCAACCTAGTATTTATGTAACTCTGCCATGATAACACTCTGCTAAGCACTGTGTAGAATATGGACATCAATATAACAAGATATTGATCTTATTATAAAAGTTCTGAAATTTGGTCAAGTTTAAAATGAAGAAAACAATAGAAGCAATACAAGTTTATTATTGAGAGTTAAATTTTGTTACATTTATTCATAGAATTTCTGAGAAAATGGAGAAAGCTGAAAATAGTTAGAGGATGTATAGTGAAAGAAAGAAAATAACTTGGACTGGGAAATCATTTAGATTTGGAAGGAGAGAAGGAAGAAATTAGTGTTCTAAGTAAGAAAAACATAAGTATATACAGTGGGACCAGTGTAACTAGAATAAAGAATGTATAGAGTTATATTACCTTCTTCAAACATCTATAGATAGCTAATTAGAGTGCAAAAGTAAGTTTTCTGCAGTTTATAATTTTCTTCCCAATTCCTGACAGAGATAGGAACTATAGAGGGGAAAGGAAGATTTTGATAGCAAAAGCTTGCTTTATTTTGAGGCTTTGAGGAGATGTTCTTTACAGCCCTTTATCTCCGAATTTGGTGTGGGCTGATTCTATTTTATATTTCCAGGAGGAGCTTGCCATCCAACAGGGTCAACTGGAGACAATCCTGAAGGAGCTTCAGTCCCTGAAGAACATGCAGAAAGATGCTATTGCTGCTTTCAAGGTGAGAAGCAGGGTACAGGGGTTATGAGATAGAACTGGGATATACCATCCAGCTATGGGGGTGCAAAGGTGCCTCGTATACATATATTATCAACACATGAAATAGCACCTGGACCATAGAATTGGAAAACTGAGACTGTAGGGTTGAAAGAAATATGGTGGTATGGTAGTTACTCAATACAGCAGATAGAGTGACCTTTCCTCTAATATACTGATCCTTTTCACAGTTCAATCACTAGGTGATTGTTATGGGTTGAAATGTGTCTGGTCTTTCCCTTTATCTATGGCAAAGGAAGGAATTTACCAGAAAATCTACTAAAGGTTGTTATGGCCAAAGAAATACCTAGGCATCTCCAGACTAAGGTGTCTCAGGTTGCTGGCTTTCCCCATCAAATTTGATCTTTCTTAGCTGACCCCAGACTAAATAAACTATTGCCTACACTTTTCGACTTCATAGGCATTCTAGAACAACATTAATGGTCAGATATTTGGCAAATCAGTCCCTAGGTTGGGGAAGCCAAATTGGGAGTTCTGATTATTTCATGGAGGAGAGCCTTTTTTGGCATTTGGCATCCAGAGAAGAAATATGTAGACTCAGGACAAGAAGAAGGCCAGATGAAAGTAATAATGCTTTCAGATAATCTTGTTTCTGTTATAAGAGTTCCTAGTTCAGCCATTAGAATCAATAGAATCTTGACTATTAGAGTCAACATTCATTCATTCAATAAATAAATATGTGTTTTTGAGTGGGACAGGCATCATATTACTAGATTCTGGGGGGTGGGAAACAGATGTTAATTAAACAATTTCACTAATAACAATAAAATAACAAATAATGAAATAATTTGAAATAAATGAAAATATAGGGTATTATGAGAGCATATAAATGGAAAACATAATATAGACTAGGGGAATGGAGTCACTTACTGAAAATTGAGAATTGAAGGATAAATAACTTAGCCAAGTAAATCTATTGCAGTAGTCCCAGAGAATGATGACAGTGTCTTAGTCTAGTGAGGCAATAGAATAGTGAGGCAATAGAGATACAGAGAAATATTATAAATTGCTTGAGTATATGCTTTGAAGGTAAAAATTTACCTGGATATGGTGACTGATTAAATGTGAAGGGTAAGTAGAGATGTCAAACAGGCAGTTGCACACAGGAATCTGGAGCTCAGAAGTTGGTTGAGGCTAGAGATAAGAAGTCAGCGTTAAATGGTATTTAAAACCACAGGAGGAAGCCCCATATGCTGGAGTTGGCGGGTTCAAACCCAGCCCCGGCCAAAAACTGCAAAAAACAAAACAAAACAAAACAAAAACAGGAGGAGAGGATGTTACCTAGAAAGAAAGTGTAAAATTAGAATAGGAAAACTCAGACAAAATATCAAGCAAGTCTAAGAGTTAGAGCTTGGTTAGAGAAAATAGAATCAACAACTAAAACTGAGAAAAAGTGGTGAGAAAGGTAAATTGAAAAAGTATGATCTAGAGGGGAGTGACTTAAGACTATTCCAATATTGCAATAATAGGCCCTACTACTCATATCTGCAGTCCTAGCACTCTGGGAGGCTGAGGCAGGAGGATCACTTCAGCTCAGAAGTTCAAGACCAGCCTGAGCAAGAGCAAGACCTCCATCTTTCTTAAAAATGGAAAAATTAGGCTCAGCATCCGTAGCTCAGTGAGTAGGGCAACAGCCATATACACCAAGGCTGGTGGGTTCGAGTCCAGCCTGGGCCTGCTAAACAACAATGACAACTGCAACCAAAAAATAGCTAGATGCTGTGGTGGGCGCCTGTAGTCCCAGCTACTTGGGAGGCTGAGGCAAGAGAATCACTTAAGCCTAAGAATTTGAGGTTGCTGTGAATTGTGATGCCACAGCACTTTACCAAGTGTGACATAGTGAGCTCTGTCTCAGAAAAAAAAAAGGAAAAATTAGCTGAGCATGTTGGCACAATCCAGTAGTTCCAGCTACTCAGGAGTCTGAGACAGGAGGATCACTTGAGCTCAGTTTGAGTTTGAGGTTGCAGTGAGTTATAATCATGCCATTACATTTTACCTAGGGCAACACAGACTCCACCAAAAAAAAAAAACCAAACCAAACAAACCCTAGTGCATAATAATTATACACCATAAAACCCAAGTTAGATGAGGGGGACATCATCTCCAGAATAACTTTTTATGCTCTGAACTCACTCATGTACCCCTACTATAATTATTGGATCTCACTGAACCCTCCTATTCATTGACCCCTCCATTTCTGTTATATTTAATTATATATTTAATATTTAAATATATT